>JAPQLA010202453.1:0-20291 GCA_029822935.1 Naso vlamingii | reverse complement strand
CACTTGTTTTATTTTTAATCATAAATAAATCCCCATTTATCGCCAAGTCGTTGTCTGTGGATATTATTTTTGTAGGAGCAAAAGATCACTGTATGGAGAATTCATAACCCAGGTAATGAGGTTGATTCATAATGGATAAAGTGATAATAAGTTAATAACTGATCTACTGAATTATTAATTAGTTAATGATGAATTTCCTTCAGAGAAGGTGGTGCCCCAAATTTATAAAGAGTGTAAAATTATCCAGAGGTATTTCCCCTACATTTGATACTGACACTTGTGTAGTTTTAAATTTAGTCTAAAATGTTATACTTTTAGAAGTTACTTGCTGTTAGCTCACAAATAAGTTTTGATAGTTAACAACATGAAATGCTTATTAGGGCTGTCAGTGTTGACGCAGCAATCTTTTTAAATCGCGTTAATCACATGCTAGCTATTTTATTAATTCAGAATTATTCCTTCCCTAAGCTGGTGTTGGCTAATGTTCCTCAAAGTTATTGTAACTGAGAGAGGCACTGAGACGTGGCACTTGAGATTGTGCATTGAGTCACATTATTTGGACTGTTGCTGAAGATCCTCCATGTCCTAAAATCTGTTTAGTTTGAAAAAATGTGAATAAAGTTTTTAAAAATAAAGTGTTTTTGCATTTAATTGTGGTGACAATTGTGTGGTATTATGTTTGGCCAGCTTGCTAATAATTCATAGGACTGGTTGATAAAACTTAATATTTCTAGTTGTAGAAAGTTGGGTCAACTTGCTTGGAGAGAGGGGAATCAGTTAGGCCTACTAAAATTTCTTGGTTAAAAAAAAGTCCTGCCAATTTAACATTTTGAGCTGTATGCACATTGTGTCAACTAAATGGCAATGTGAAATTTTGCACTTGGGCAGCAATTGTTCTTAAAGTTGAATAAACTCACAAAAGCTGTGAAACTTGTTACTAAACTATTTTAAGTTAAGACACCTAATTAATTTTTACAGTGTGCAAAACACCATGAATGATTTTAAGCGCAGATTGTAAACAGATGGGATCAATCTAGATTAGTTCATGTGGCAAACTGCATATAGAATGTTCGTAACAACTTACCAGATGACTGCACTTTCTGTAGTCATGTGGAGAAGATTTTTTAACACATGCAAGGATCTGCTTAGGTATCGGCCGACACACCATTACAATGGTACAAACATTTAGTGACTTATTTTCCAAGTAAATTACAATGACATCGGAGAAAATCAACCAAAATGTGTATTTCAAGAAAGAAATCAGAAAAGAAAATCCACAAAACTGTCATGAGTTTTACTCGGACAATCCTTTCAAATAAAGAAGTGATCTCAATATGCCCACAGCATTTTCTAGTAAAGAGAGGAGAGAGCTGGTTTGAGGAAGAGAGAAATACGACAGAGGGAAGGAAGACTGATGTAGAGGGCTAGGGGAGCTTTAGAGTAAGAATAGATTTGTGCCCTCTAAAAGTGATTAGTGAAAAATAAAACGTGTTTCAATTTTAAAGGAAACTGGTGTCCAAAGCTCCAGGCTCTGTTTTTGCTACCAAAGCCTCTGCTGTCCTGCAACATAAGACAGGACACACACATCCTTCAGTGAGTTTTTTTTTTTTTAAATGGTATTATCTTAAAGGCATGGACACAAAGACGCTGTAAAACAACACAGGATTGGGGGAGTGGGATTTAGAGAGATGGAAAGGTATGGAGGGAGAAAGAAGGTGAATCAAATCTGAATGTAAACAGAATGTAAACACCTCATTTCCACTTTCTGATGCAACTTTGCAAAACCTGAATGTTCTAAAATTTTGGTTGATCATATGGTGAAAATAATCCATGGTTTTTAAAGCTGAGGGGCATCAAGCTTTGGTGGGCTAGTGAGCTTCCTTGACACAATTTAATGAATGCTATTCCTCTCATGTCCAAAAACAACACACAGTGACATGGTTTTTCATTACCATGCCATGAACATGGCCACTGTAGAATATTCTGACACAATCTCACAAGAGAACGTTTACATTAAAAGATGATGTTTCACACCACTGCTAAAGGTACCACTACCACCCTACACAGTGACATACTGTGCAGCTCACATTTTGATGTGTAGATGTGTGACTGTGAAGCCATAGAAAAGAAAAGATACTATGTGCTCGGGCAGCCTTGCGTTGTTAAGTAAAGGTTAAAGTATACAAAAGAAAACGGTTTGCCATGCTTCTCTGGAGGCTCTGAGAAAAATCTTTCGTGGGTAAATAAAAGCCAAAATGAAAGCTTTGGAAGCTACTGAGCTTGGCCCAGTGGGTAATCCTTCATACTGAACGGTTGGGAGTTTAAAGGAAACAAGCATATGAAAAGATAGAGTGGGAAGCAGAGAAAAAAAAATAATGGGGAATTACAGAGAAAAAACATAAAAAGAGCAAAGAGAAAGTTAGGGTACAGAGGTAAAGAGGGAAAAGGAGAAGGGGGATAAGAGGAGGAGACAAGGACTGTAGCAGGAGGTAGAGAAGGAAAGAAGGTAAGAAGAAAGAGACAAACATGTAGAGGGAGCGAGATTAGATGCTGAGGGGGAGCAGACTGGACAGACTGCACTTCTTTTTTCAGATTTCACAGAGCTTTGACTTTAAGGCTAGCTGTGTTTTAAACCCATTATGTTGTGCTGTAAAATGTATTTTGAGTGAGTGAAACGCTATATTTATGTACCCCATCATAGTTACCATGTCAGCAGGATGGATGTTAGGTAAACAAAGTACGGGACTTTGACACTGGAGACCAGCATTTACAACTTCAGTCCTGTCTGTTGTAAGGTTTGGGCAACCAAATGAAACTTCTTCTAAAAAACATTAGACCCCAGTTTCTCCTATCTTGAGCAAGAGTTGTTTGTGCCTGAAAATAACCATACAAAGCTTAATGCTGTAGTCACTACAAAAGGATCAATCAATCAATCAAACTTTAGTAGCACTTTACAATAAAATGCAACACAAAGTGCTTCACAGAAGTTAAAAACAACAAGAACATTGAAATGAAAAAGAAAAACCCACCCCTCCCACCCTCCATATCTATATAAATGGCTTCACACACACACATACACCCACACACACACAACAACTGTCAGTTTTGAGACATGGCAGGGCACTGAGGTGAGGAAGAAGCCACCTTTGGGGGCCATCCACACTGAGAGGGGTCACAGCCTATGACCACAGGGAGCGCTGGCACATAGATCACCCCAGCCCGGACAGCCCGGTGGACTCCACTCCAAGGTGCAGATATTGAACTATCTGCAAGATAGTGTTTCTTGGTACAAATAATTTTAAATGGGTTGCAAATAACCATTGCACTAATAATTAATATAACTGTTGTGATTCCTATAAATCATTTAGTTGTATATAAAGACAATTTCAAGAAAATAGGGTTGCTGTTACTGTGGAAGCACTGAGAGCTTAAAGTGTTTTCTCTCCTGTGTTTATGACTTCTGAAAAAGTGAAAGTGAAAAAAAAAGGTTATCCAGAATTGTTTGTTATTGTAAAAGACATTTCAGCCACAGCAGATTAAAGTACAAAACTACACCACACATGGGAGAAGTTTGCCTGTAAGTCCATGAGAAAAGAGGATGTGATTGCTGAATGAGTTACCTACTGGACTCTCATGGTAATTTCCATCCTGCGCAGAACTCATCACTGTATTTAGACTTTGAGTTATTTTATTTTTTATTGTTTTTTATTATTTGTTAGTTGTTTTTCCTCAATATGATTATGTTCAGGCAGTGAAACTACTTGGCTGAGAAAAGGGAAAAAAAAAATCATGGTTTAGGTTGAAATAGACCCTTTCAAAAAGGGGAAGATTTCTGCCAGAAAATCCCACCTTTTAGATATGCAGGGTAGTTTTGCACACCACCCTCACAAATGTGTATCACAGTAACAAATTTAGAAAGACTGCAGTGGCAAAACTTTTTGGGTTTTATATATTTTTAAGTCATAAACACATGAGAGTGGACAATGCAGATTTTGGTTTTCTTTTGCCTCTTAAGGGCCTCATTATTACATACATGACATATCTAACCAAAATTAGACAATATTACTAACAAAGAGACTGCACTTAAATTCACTGTTTTCAACACATCATGTCTCCTCTTCCTTACTGAGAGCTCATTATGTAATTTAAAAGATTTCAGGAAATAAAAAAGGTATGTTCTCTTTTAAATCTAGTCTATAGCCTCTTTCTTAGACTGTCCTGACTTCTTTTTATTACCTAAACTTTGAAGGAGTGGATGGTGGAGGACTGCCTGAGGCGTTAAAGTGAGACTCCCTGGGCAAGAGTCTGCAGCCCCTTTTACATAGCCTATTCAGCTCATGTTCAATGAGCCTCTAACGCGCTTCACTGGTATATTTAAACAGCAAAGACACGAGGTGGGAGGTCCGAATTGCACCGCCAATAACCCGCCTTTAGAAGTAGTATCAGAGCCAAGTCAGAAGTGGAGCCTTGTATAAATGGGCATGCCGGTAAGGCAGATCAGGGGCGGGCATTAATCTTGACAGAGTGGAGATAAACTCGAAGGATTAAACAAAATTATGATAGAATGAAATTTATGACTGTTTCACAATATTGACAGAGTTTTTCTACCGTTTACGCAAGTGATCACTTTTTTCGTAAGGTAGGGGTTTTACTGTGTTCAGGGGACATGATAGCATAAATGTTTAGAAAAATAACAAAAAACCTATTACTATCCCTGTAGGAACCTTTCTCTTAAACTTCAGTAGCCTATTAAACTCAAATGTGATTAAGAAATAAAGGAATGAGTAGACGGACTAAAGTTTCACTTAATGTAGCATATGGGGAAAAAAAGTCTAGTACAGTCCTGCTGAGCTGTGAAAAATTCACCTTCAAAAAATAAAAATAAAAATAAATCATAAAACATAAACGTGTACAAAAATTGCCAATTGTGAACATGTATCCCAGAGATTTTTGTGCACAACCTTACACACATATGTGTTGCATGTCGGGCATTTTTAAGCTAAAAGGAAGTCAACAGAAGCATTTCGTTACTCTATGGATTTAATGACTGTGTTACATTATTATTGTCAGTGTTTTCCGACCGTTTTTATGCTTATTTAACTGTTTGGTGCACATGTCGGGCATTTAGCCTATCTTACCAGAGGAAATGTGGATGCTGTTAAACCTCACATTCTTGATGTCTCCTTTGAATCCATGACCTCGACTCGCTGTAAGAAATGACAGACTGATGCAGCTTTAACACATGCTGCTTGGTTCTGTGTAAAAGACTTTAAATTTACAAAAGGCGAGCCTTCAATGCTGCACTAACACAGGGTCTCTGTGAAAAAACGTCTTGAATGAACACAAGAAACAGACCACCTCAACTGTGAACACCGAACTGAAACCTCTTACAACATCCCCTGGAAAGAGGCCAAACATCAGTGGACCGACATATGGAGGATCAAGGGGGACAATGACATCTGCAACCAGTAGTCATCTTTGAACAGAGACATTGGTTACCAACCCCCGTGTTACCCTCCTAGATGATGCTGAAGAACTTCAGCTTAAAGGAGAAGTTTGTTTTTTTGTACATTAGGCCCACCACAAGGTTCATAATGATCATATACAATGGTAAATACCGATATTTTGACGAACAGTGCAGTTCTGACCATACCCTGCTAACCTGCCTGCAGTGTTGGGGAGTAACGAATTACATGTAACGATGATACGTAATTTAATTACAAAATTTACGTAATTGTAATCTGTTACATTACTGGGAGAAAATATGTAATTAAATTACAGTTGCTTTTGGAAATTTCAATGATTACAACTTAAGTTACATTTGAAAAATCGCCGCAAAAGCTCGGATTTATTAAATAGTTTTTTTTCCCCCCATGGATTCATGTTTGTTTTTAGTTTTTTTCATATCAACATCCTCCTTCCAAAACTGACGCTTGTGATTGGCTCTCTCTGGTCATGTGCCATTCAACTCAACCGACAAACCGTACGGCAGTCAGATACATGATGTATCTGCTTGCTGGTGGTTTACATGATGTATCTGACTGTATCATACAACCATGGTAAGACTCAGCAGCAACAATGTCGGCGGCACACAAGATGTTCCTGGGCTGGAAATACAAAAAACACTTCATACAGACAGAAGATAAGGGCCCAAACATTTTAGTACAATGCAAAGAGCGTTTGCCAGCAGTTAAGGTGTTGTCGACGTCGAAACAGTCGATGTCGAACCTGAAGACACATCTAAAGGTACGAAGCCTCTGTAGCCTAACTGCAAGCACTCACATACAATAAAAGGGGAAGAAGTGTCAAACTTCGGTGTGTCTTTTATCCTAGCAGATTAAATGATGATGGCAAAGTCAGCTTCAGTTTCATATAAATTCTGATGCAAGAACAGTATTATGAAGTAAGATGTAACCTAGCTAAGTTTTTTCAAATATGACCTCGAAGCGCCACCTTGTGGTGCAATCTTTACTAGTTTATCTGAGCTTTTGAAAAGGTTAGACCAGGTCAGACTCATAATATATGGTTAAACCTTTGAACATATAAAAGAACATTGACTTTTGAACAGTTTCGTCTTTATAATTTTGGTCCCTTTTATGGAACATTAATGCCATCACTTATCTGGGTTGTCATATTAAGTGCTATTGTCTAAATTGTGCACATTTGTCATTAGGTCAACATGGTATCATGTTTTCCACATGCTGTACATAAATAACACAACAAACACTTTTTTCAATTTACACTTCAACATGTTTTGTTATCAGCTTATTATTTGTGTAAAGAACAAACATGTGCTCAATTCCAAAATACTGATCTATGGTTTTAATACACTTTTTTCAGAGGAAACATCCAAGGGTCCTGTTGGTGCAAGAACCATCCAAACCGCCTGATGAGAGGGAAGATGAATCACCAATCACTTCATCTCAAGTGGCTCCTCAACCTGCTTTAAAGCAAGCCAGGCTGGCAGCAGGTTTCAGTGTGTCACAAGAACGTGTCAACAAACTGGTGTTTGATTTTGTTATTGATGATGTTCAGTGCTTCTCAGTGATGGAACAGAAGTCATTTCGGAAGTTGATAGAGGGAATAAGTGGCGGGAGGAAACCTATGTGCTGACAAACTCTGATGCAGCGCATTGAAAGAGTTTGCATCTATGAAACAATCTTTAACCTCAAAGCTGATGGATGTGGACAGTGTCTGCACAACAGCAGACATTTGGTCGGCTCAAAACCGCAGTTTCTTTGGAGTGACATGTCATTGGATTGACAAAGGCGCACTTGAGAGACATTCTGCAGCTTTGGCATGTGCACGCCTTAAAGGGCGACACACCTTTGACGTAGCGGCAGCAAAACTGAATGAAATCCATGCCAAATATAAAATTCAAAGCAAAGTCAGGTCCACTGTGACTGATAATGGCAGCAATTTTGTAAAGGCATTTCGTGAGTTTGGTGCAACTGAGGAGGAGTCAGATGACCACAATGATGGAGTGGAATTTCTGGATGAAGATGGTCTTTTTCAAGAAGAGGGAGATGAGGAGCAGTTTTTCCTCCCACAACACTAGCGCTGCTCTGCTCATACCTTGAATCTAATTGCCACCAATGAGGTTCACAAAGCAGGATCGAATGGCCCATCACGTAAGCTGTATAGAAGTGCCATGGCTAAGTGTTCATCTATCTGGAACAAAGCACATTGATCTCCGTTAGCCACAGAGGTGATTCAGGAGATTGCCAACATGCAGCTCATCATCCCGTCAGTCACAAGGTGGAGCTCTGAGTTCAGGGCCCTCACAAAAGTTCTAGGGGTACCAGAAGACCAGCTGAGGAACATCTGCGACAAGCTTGGTGTCCCAGTGCTTCATCCACAAGAGTCTACATTCCTGAAAGAGTACATTGAGGCTCTGCAGTCTCTAGCTGTTGCCATTGACATTCTCCAGGGAGAGAACAAATGTTACTTTGGATTTGTGATCCCAACTCTGCTGAGCCTCAAGGCAAAGCTGTCTGAAAAACTACCTCATGTGACTTATACAGCACAGATCATCACAACTATCATTAAGGCCATAGAGCAGCGCTTTGGATCGGTGTTGGATAGTCATGAAGCAAAGATGGCGACTGTGACCCTGCCAAAGTTCCGTTTATGCTGGCTAAGCCCTGAGAAGAGAGATGATATGAGAAGAACCCTCCTGCAGGAAGCAGTTGCTATGGAACAACAACAACAACAACCGAGTCCTGTGCAATGACACAGGGTGACACTTCAAAGTCTGATGTCGATTCAGATGAAAGCTTTTTTGTCTTTGATAATGCCGGATCCTCATCAGACAGCACAGCTCACAGTGAAGTCAGAAAGTACCTAGAAGATTCAGATATCAATCTGAAATCTCTTCAGGCATTTCCCATTGCAAAGAGACTTTTTCTAAAGTACAACACCACATTGCCCTCCAGTGCTCCAGTGGAGCGTCTGTTTAGTCAGGAGGCAATCTTTTGACGGCACCTCGAAACAGAATGAGGGATGACCACGTGGAACAGGTCCTGCTGCTCCGTTACAACCATCATCACTATTCCACTGATCCTATCCACAGTGAATGATGTATAGTGTGTGGACATCTGTTAACTTTTTGTATCATTCTCTTGGCCACTTTTGATTTTTGAATGATACAGAGCAAGTGCTTTAATTTAAGTCCTGCTCCAAATTTGCATTAACTGTTGAAGGTGTTGTGTGAAAGTTAACACATATGTTAAGATAATGAAAAATGCTACAGATGAATGATACAGAGCATGAGAGCAAGTGCTTTAATTTAAGTCCTGCTCCAAATTTGCACTATACTGTTGAAAGTGTTGACTGTGAGAGTTTACAGATACGTTAAGATGATGAAGAACGTTACAGTAAGTGTACTGTATACAGCTGTTCTAACAGTAAAAAAAAAAAAAAAGTTACAGAAGTTCGGTCTGGTTGAGTCTTTTATTATGTTGTCTTTATATTGTCTTAAGTACTGCTGAAAGGTTTTTCACACTATAGGTCTTAAAATGTGAAAATGGCTAACAGTTGAGAGATTTCATTCAAAATTAAGAAACGTAATCAAAATGTAATCAAATGTAATTAGTTATATTACTTTGAGAAAGTAATTGAAATAGTTACACTACTATTACATTTTCAACAGGGTAACTTGTAATTGTAACCAACTACATTTCCAAAGTAATCTTCCCAACACTGCCTGCCTGTAATGGTTGAGGACCCAACAGTAAGCTTAGATTAGTTGGCTGAGTAGAGGACCAGTGTCTAGGTTGGTTGAGGTAAATGCTGAGCTGTGTAATAGTCAGAAGGGAAGAACACAGACCCAGGGATGAGCTTATGTTGAACACCCTGTATTCAAATACCTTGTAAAAGAAAATAAAAATAAAGTTACAACTTAGTGGCCGACATCTCTATGAAAAGAAAATACATTAATGATTTTCCTCTTGTGAAACCAATAATGTAAACATAAACTCAATCCATATATCAACAGGATATCAACTCAACTGAAAGTCAGAATGCAATAAAGTTCAGTTCTTTTAATTCAGATTTCAATTTCTTGTTCCTTTATTTGAAACAGTTTATGTATCTGTGCAGTTTCCTTCAGTCAAGTTGTCAGTTTGATCCTTCAAGTTTGAAATGTCAAAGAATCTTAAGTGTTCGTCATCCTGGTAAAGGTTATTCAAGTTCCAGTGGTGTCTTTTTAGTCTTCAGGGTTAAACAGTTTATTCATGTTCAGTTCATGTCTTTTTAGTTTTCTGGGTGCACCCTAATAAGTCAACATTGATAATATCATGTCAAATCCTACCACACTGGTGAACTTGTTCAGAGTGTCCTCTCTGATGGATGAAGCAGTCAGATTTCCTAGTGGCGCGCCATCTCCCTCGTCAGGGAGAAAATCCAGTTTATCACTTTCAGAATCCAAGGAAGCTTCCAGTGGTATCAAAAGCCTGCATAACAATAATAAACCCCTATTGTATACAGTCTTAACATCACAATCACTTATGGCCATATCTTAGGTTAAATCTAACTTCTCCAGAAACGCAGTAAATACTATATTTATGACATAGTCCTGTGATAATAGCATTTTCAACCAACATCATTTTATGGAATTTTTTTTTTCCCATATTAAATGAATTAGGAACTGTTTTTAGCATTTTAACCATGAAATTATGATTACAACTCTTAATCATTAACTTTCATATTCTTGTTTTTTAAATCATGAACTACATACAAATACAATTCAATGTGAAAATCTCTTACACCTTAAAATCTTGTTTAAGGTCATAGATTTTTTATCTTAACATTTTTTACCTTTTTCTTACACTCTTGATGAACACTATTTTAACCAATCTTGTTTTTCAGGATAGCAATGATGTTTTTTGTATTCAAAAATACCAATTTCATTACAAAATAAACAATACAGCTACAATCCATGTTCATTTTCCTCATTAACAGTGAAAGATGTGCCCTTTAATGAAAAATAACCCTTTTTTTTTGGGAGTAACTATTGTATTTTACATGTAGTACATAGCTAGCAGCAAACACACACACACTATTACACAGCATGATGGAGCAATAAAGCAACAACCATTAGCAAAATTAGCTTAGGTGAACGTGACTCACCAAGACAGTCCGTATGCAATAAACCCACATCTACAGGCGGGTCGTCTCAGTCACCTCTGGTATCGCCTATGAACACTTTTGAATGGTTACAACCGATTTTTGTGCTGTAATTAACAGGAATTTATTTCACACTGTCTCACTCGTTCACATGTGCTTCTCTCGCTGCTCCGGTGTGTGTGTACTAACACAATTGCTACCTGAAAGAGGGTGGGACTTGCTTCTACCCTCCTATAACATTGCAATTCTGCGTGATTTGACCAATACAACAAAATAAACTTGACAGGCACATGAATCAACCAAATAACCTCAAATAAGCATAGTTTGGTGAACCAAAAAGTAGTAGGAAAATAAATTATATAACTTATAACTACATTTTATATGAAATTAGATTCTTTTAAATAAAATAAAGAAACTCTCTTTCTACTGGGTTACACAGTCCTCGGAGCAGGAGCTCATTGCTGACATCACTGCTTGCTGAAAATAATGAAGGAACACAGGCACTTACCAAATTCATCAAAAAAACAACAACACTTGTTTTAAAAGGCAAGAAAAAGTATGCTATGTTCCGACACTAAAAGACGAAGTTAAACAGTTGTATGTTTCCTGAAGCAGCTGAAATAGTTGTTTCTAGGTTACAAGCCGTTGTTAAACTTCATGTTCCAGTGTCAGTACATGAGAGGACACCACTAAACATTCAGTGAGCATCTTTGTTTGATATATGCATTATAAAAGACTAAAAATGTTTTATTATCTTTGTCAAGGAACATAGCACAGTGGAGCAGGACTCAAATGCACGACAGAGACCGGTGAAAGTCAGAAAGCAGGCTTTTTACCAGGCAGAGATCGGTACACGAGAAAGCAATCAAACCAGGCAGAGGTATCCAAAACGTGAGGCAAGAGGCAAGATCGAGAAACAAACAAGGATCAAACACTATGACTATGACTGTGAAAGAATGCTGGAACATGAGCTAGGAACTACAACGAACTGGCAACGAGACAAGACACAAAGGAAGAATATAAGCAGGGCTAATGGGGAATGATAAGACACAGGTGCAGGAGACACAATCAGGGATCAGGTGAGCACAGACGAGGAGGGGCAGGGCAGACAGGAACCTGGACAGAGACAAGGGAGAGTGGTTACAAAATAAAACAGGAAGTACATGACATGAAACATGAGGGAAACATAAAATACTAAACAGACAGGGAAACATGACGGTGAAACATGACAATCTTTGGAATTACAATGACTGAGTTTTTTTCTTAGACTTCTCCTCTTGTGAAGCCACACAAACTGAAGAATACAAGGGTAATCTTTTGTTGATAACAACTATGATGTATCAAAGTAGAGAGAAGGAGCGGTGGCAGAAGAGCTAATAAATAGGGAAAGACAGAAATGAAGACGGGGGGGGGGGGATAGTTTGCATTGTGTTTGTCCATCAGTTATTATCCAAAACACAACAGTGCTCTTTGTGTGTATGCATGTGTGCACAATGCTGATAATCTGAAAAACAGAAGGCATTGTGTGTATGTGTAAATAATCTTTCTTTCATGTTTCTAATAGAAACCTCCCTGCTGTTAGTCCATTTTCCCTCTCCTTTATATTATTATTGTTGTGCTCCATCCCCCCACTGCCAACCCCACCCCCATTTTCTTTATCCTGTCTACAAACTCACTCACATTGAACAGCCTAACCTTTCTACCTGGAAGGTTGTAAATGTGTAATATCTGTCTGCCACTTATCCAGGGTCAGGTCATGGTGGGAGCACCCTTTGCAGGATATCCCTGACGTCCCTCTCCCTACCATTGTTTTCCAGATCCTGACCATACTCAGCAAATTTTGATTATTGGTGTCAGTTGTTTACTTTTACCTGCCACTCCCCACTTCCACTTTATTGCAAATATTGATTAATACAGTATGTTACAAGGAAGCAATTCTTCATGAAACTGTTTTAGAAAGTGTTAAATAGGATTGATCCATACTCTAATCCTCACAGATATCATAAGCTTATAGTAGCCAAAGAAGTGAGATACAACAACCAAAATGGGTTTCTTCTCTCACACCAGCCTGAGTGCGTTTCCCCTAGGGCTGCAACAAAGAATCAACAAAATCGATAAAAATGGATAATTAAAAGTGCTGGCAACAAATTTCATTATCGATTCGTTGTGGACTCACTGAGTCCTGATGCTATTTATTTTACCTGCAGACAAAAGTTGAACAGAGTGAGGTGGAGGTGTTACTGTATTTACTATCTTGACAAAAATTGTGACAAAAATATTAGTCAACGACCCTATTTTCACGAAGACAAGACAACAACAAGCTAAAAACAGATATTTGGTGACAAAAAATCATGACATGAATGTTTGGATTTTGTTAACGAGCAGAGATGAAAATGTACACAAGCAAGCAACAGAGTGATGGAGCGAGGAGAGAGAGCAGAAGACTTCTGAATGACACACACAACAACATTGTTATTTGATTGTTTCACAGCGGTTAAAAGCCTGTGCTTTAATCCTGTGGAGAGAGACACCCGCAGTTTCATATTTATTTCCCTCCTCTGCATTTCTTCTTCTTAGTTATCTGAAACTGGACTCACAAGTCAGTCTCTAGACGCTTCGCTTAACTAGAGACTGATGACATGTCCCCAGCTTTCGTTGCTGAACTGGGTGGAGACAATTGCAGAGTTTAAAAAAACCCTGCATTGCAGAACCAATTCTAAATATTTAGGGCGGTCCTTCATATTGGGGGCAGTGACTTGCTGAAGTATTGTGCTTGTAAGCACTGATCAGCAACACGAGTACTATGGGATGGCTCGGTCGCGGTCACCAAAGAAAACGCCTTCAAAGTTTGTTGATGTTTGTTGTGTTTGCAGCGAAACGTTTTCATCAGTTAAAAACAAACAATCTTTTATTAGAAAATGATTCATCCATCTAGCTGAACTACACATTGGGTTTGGAGGACATTACAGGACAAGTTACACTGGGAGACAGACTGCCCAAAGCGGTATGTGGGAGCTGTTGCACGCTGCACATCCTTAATTGCACCAATCTTGTGGACTGAGCACACATTCGATAAAACGGAATCAAATAATCTAACATTGCTCTGAGCATCCATTTCAATGTTTTAAAGAGTTCTCTGCGTGTTACAAAGTGACTTGCTATATCTCTGACTGTCTCCCTACGGAGGAGAAGGGGGGGGGGGGGGGGCACTATTTCTGGGAAGGCGTCTCCTTTTCAAAAATGTAAGGGGCATTGCTTGGTTAGCGGCAGTTCTCGCCGCCATCCCAGCAACTGCCTTGCATTTTGATGTCCCCAGACAATAGGTAGGCGGAGATCTCCAGTTGTCTAGTATCATGAGACTTATTTAAAACTAATCTAATTTAAGTGGTGAAGGCATTGCTGAGAACCCAGAGGCTGGGCTTCGGGGCTCTGTTGACTGACTGAGGCACATCTGCATCTCACCATCTTTGTTGTGGTGTTTGCTGTGGCTGTCGTGTATTTGCAATGTGGTCAATATCTCTCAGCCTTATCGGGCATTAAAAAATGAATGATTATCCCCTAATAGTGCATCCTATTCATCTGTCAAACTGGAAACAATGCATCCTGATCTTTGATTGACATGTCATGCAGACTGATGTGACATGCAGACTCCTTTCCCCTCTAAGATATACAGCTAATATAAGGAATCCCGATGTTACACAAGGTAAAGTGTTAAAAAGTATAATGGTGCTTTTATCCAATCTAAAACTTGATACTGTAATCCTAATTCCAATTTTCAATGTCTGTATTCGCCCAGTTCAGTTACAGAGAGAACATTTTTATTCAAACGTAATACATTTTTTGATGATTAAAAGTGGACTAAAATCATTTTCAGTTTTCGCCAACTTAAACAATAAAGGATAAGAATAGCTAAAATGTAACTATAACTAGCCTAATAAACATTTTGGTCTCAAGACTAAGTCTAAATTAAAAAATGTTTCCAAATTTAACACTTTGATGTGTTAGTTTTTTAAAAAGAATATATTATTTATAATTTATTATTACAGCTCAGGAGTGTTCAAGCAGCAACCTGTTATTTGTGCACTACTTTGCACTGCTTTCAATTTGAAATAAAGTCTGTTTTTGAATAAAGGGGTGGAAATTAAAAACATTATTAAAATGATCATTAGTTGTAGCCTTACTTTCCCCCATTTGGTGCAGTTTGTTTGTGCAGGTGTGAATGCAGCAGGTGTACTCGGGTGTGTACCAAAAGTAAACCAACCAAGCGAACCGAGATCTGGTTGAAGAGGTGGTCCCGGTACTCTTCCAAAACAAACTTTGGTGCACTTCATCTTTAGTGAGAAAGTGATCTGACCTCGGTCCATGCTGACTGCAGAAAGTACTGCTTGTTTTTGGACTATCCTAGATCCCATAGGCAGCTACGTGCTTTACAGAACGAGGAAGCTTTTCCCTTGTCACAACAACAAAAACACGCCAGCATGAGTAATCGCGGACAAATGCAGAGAATGCGAACAATGTAATATCCGATGACCAACACCAAAGTCAACCCCACAGTTCCCTCTTCGTTGTAAAATTACTTGTAGTGGGTGTGTTTGCTCATTTCTTTGTTTACATTCCTGAAGTTTGCCCACATGGCAATTCTGACCAAAAGGAAAGTAGTTCAGGATCTACAACACTGCTCCCGCCCCAGATACATTTTACCAATGAGTGTAGGTTTTTTTTTTGTTTGTTTTCATAACTTTATTCACGCAATGAGTGAAGTGCATTGAATTCTGGCTCACTTCTGCATGTCTTCTGGTGTTTTCGCACCAGAGCCGTTTGGTCCAGTTAAAATGGACTCTGATGTGGTTTCCACGTTAGCACGGTTCATTTGGCCTAGTGTGAATACAGCAATCGAACTCAGATGTGAAACAAAACAACCGGACCGCTTACAAACAAACTCTGGTGCGGTTCATTTGTGGTATGAAGGCAATCGGACCTCGAGCCAACCCAAGTGCAGCGAGCACTGCGCATTGTTGGACTAAACCAGCTCTCATAGCCTGCAGCACTGTGCATTAAGACTGACAAACGGGAAAAGAAAACACTTAGCAACGCTAAGAAAGTGCTATTTAAAACTAAGAAGTAAACGGAGATAAGTGCTGCTGCTCACACACAGCAACCACATGGTCAGTCAGCTCTCGCTCTGATGCACTCTCCGTCACTATGGGCGGTACCAGAGGGGTGTGAATAATGTGACATATCTTGGAAGAAAAACCCTCCTTTCTCCGACAGCTCTCACGTGGCTTTTTTGTTGTTAGATTTCGGTTTGCTTGACATTTTGCCTGGGGGAAACGCACCGAGTCTGGCAACTCATTAACTGATTCGGACCAGAGCCAACCGAATTATGTAGACTTTGGCCTCCACTCTGCATCAGGGTTCTATTCCACTGTCAGAAGATTTTTTTTCAATTAATCACCGGCTCACTATACATTATTCCGCTTAGCACACGGCACACCCCTAAATCTTTCAATAATGTAACACAAAATAATGATTAAAAGAGATTTTATTGATAAAATAATTCGGACCAGGCTTTTTCTCCAGAGTACGGTTTGCTGGTTACATTCTGTACTGATGTGTGAAATGGACGAAGGATCTTATTTAGGCTCTCAGCATCATAGCTGTCAAAATCTGTTGCCAGTTTCTTCTCCTCTGACCAGTCTCTCAACGCATTCATCGCCCATACCGTGCTCTTCTTGGTGTTTCTTTCATGTTTGTCCTTCTCAATTCTGTCTCTCTGTCTTTTGTCCAGCTGTT
Source organism: Naso vlamingii (assembly GCA_029822935.1). NCBI lineage: Eukaryota > Metazoa > Chordata > Actinopteri > Acanthuriformes > Acanthuridae > Naso > Naso vlamingii. The sequence continues at coordinate 3,872 of JAPQLA010202453.1, read as the reverse complement.
TGTGCCTTTTCACCTCTCTTGCCTTTTCTGCGCCGTTCTTTTCTTTTCTTTTTCTCCACTGGGGAAATGGCGTTTTTCAGCCATACATCCAGTGTTTTGTCCTCTCCAAATATATTAAATGACATATTACTGAAATACTCCATTAGTGCTTCTGCGGTTACAGTATCCTACCATCAACAGTTGAGTAGTAACCATGGAAACACCTGCATAGCAACGATGAATATGCCTTGGGATACCCTAGTAGAAACAGGAGGGTGTGACAAGGACAAGAAGGATGTAAGAGCTACTTTACCTGCTGCCAATATAACTCCAGACAAAATAAGTTGTTGCATTTTCTGTAACTGTTGAAAGATGATCACTGCTGTCAGAATTGTCCTCCTTGATGGATGATCTCTGACCTCTTCCCAGTGGACACTGTGGTGTTCACAGACAGATGATTTTGTCTTTAATAATTCTCAATGGAAAGCATGTGGATGACATCACCATTATCTGACAAGCATGACAACAACGAAAGTTCATATTAGGGCGAAATGAACAATCTCGCAAAGTGGTGCACAAAGAACAACTGACTGCTCATGTCAGTAAAACCAGGGAGCTGAGTGATGAGTTAAGACAAAAGGGGGCAAAAACACACGCTTTGTCTAGATCAGTGGAGCTGAGGGAGGAGCAGGTGAGCTGTTTTACATCAACAGAGACAGCTTTATTTCTCAATAAAATTTAAGAAAATGAAATTCCTCTGCGAGGTTCTGCTTTTAAAGAGGTGCAATAGAATACTCGATATTCAACGTTTTGAACAGATACAATACTCATTTGCTACATTATCAAGTTTATTGACATCAACAGCACTTTCTCCTCCTCCTCTACACAAGCTCACAAGGATGCAGATACACACACCCACACCCTGCCCCGCAGCTGCGCAGTCCCTCCTCCCTGCTCTCACTAACATGCCCTGGCTTGTGGTTGTCTCATATAATTGTTGCAAAAGAGTGTGCATTTCCAAATGAAAGAGCCTGGTCAACATGGCAACTGCAAAAGTAGAGGTGTGACCATGTGCATTGACATGATAGGATAAATGTTTAGGAAAAATCCATAACTGAAAGACAAATCTTTTTCCCTTTTGAATCCATGATGAAAAGTGATGTGGTGTCATTGTAATGTGTTATTCCTATACAAATAATTCTCTTAAGTTAAACTCAGATGTGATAAAGAAATAATGAAATAAGTGGACTGGTGTAATGGTTTGAACAATTTAAGCAGGAAACACGTGCATTTTGAACAAACCCTACAAAGGAATCATGCAGTAATCACATAATGCCCTGCACTTCAAAATATACACAAACTTGCAATGCAAATACAAACATACAGTTTATAATAAACACAAGCATGCCGCCAGGTAAATGTTAAAAAAAAGTTCTTCAATTCATAACAAAAAGCAGTTCAGTTCAAAAATATCCAACTCAAATTCAATAACAAATACAAATCCACCTTGGATTTTCCCGTCATCCGTTTCAGTTCAGTTCAGGTCAGTTCAGTTAAATCATTACAGAAGAAAGCAACTCAAAAGTCCACTCTGGGTTTGCTAGGTATGTTCACTACAGTCAAACAAGGAAGTACGAGCTGTCAATTTTAATCACAAAAAAACACCCCCAAAACACTGCCAGCCGTGGTCAAACAAAGAAAACAAAATTCACCCAATTTTGGCTAAACTCACAAGTCAGTCTCTAGATGCTTCACTTAACTAGAGACTGACGACACGCCTAAAGCTTTTGTTGCTGAACTGGGTGGAGACAATTACAGAGTGTAAAAAACGCCTTGCATTGCAGAACCAAACCTAAATCTTTAGGGCAGTCCTTTATATCGGGGCTGGGACTTGCTGAAGTCTTGTGCCTGTAAATACTGTTCGACCAGCAACACGTGTGCTATGGGATGGCTCGGTCGCGGTCACCAAAGAGAACTCCCTCAAAGTTTGTTGATGCCGCTTTTGTGGCAAAGCATTTCCATCAGTTTAAAACAAACGTAATCTTTTATTAGGAAGTGATTCATCCATCGGGCTATACATATCCATCTATACACTGGGTTTAGAGGACATTACAGAGTCACGCCGGGAGACAGACTACCCAAAGTGGTATTGTTGTGTGGGAACTGTCGTACGCATTTGTGACGTTATGGACACAGCAAAGCTGATGTGGAGCAATCAAATAATCTAACATTGCTCTGGGCATCCATTTCAATGTTTTAAAAAGTTCTCTGCATGTTACAAAGTGACTTGCTATATCTCTAGTCTGTTTCCCTACAGAGAAGAAAAGGGGGAGCACACTATTTCCGGCAAGGCGTCTCCTTTTCAAGAACACAAGGGGCATTGCTTTGTTAGCGAACGTTCTCGCCATCATCCTAGCAACTGCCTTGCATTTTGATGTCCCCAGACGATTGGTGGGCGGAGATCTCCGATTGTCTGGTATTGCAAGACTAGACTTTGGCCAACTCACGGCCACTATCTGGCTCGGTGACTTGCCATCAGCTTGCCATTGCCAGCACCAATCAATCTGTCAGCTCGACAGCTGACAAATTCAAAGAGGCAGGGAGAAAGCCATGGGAAAAAAGTTTCGTCGTGTGCCTTGGAATAATCCGTCTTTGCGGGGTTTCAGTGCGAATTGCTGTCTTTCATGGCGCAGTATGCAATAGGTTGGCAAAGAGATAACAGGTTTGTATGAAATCAGATTTGCATCACAATGATCAAGCAAATCTTTTTTAATTATCAAGCAAAAATAAGAATTTGAGATAGAATAAAAATCATCCAAGAAAAAAAGAAACTAATCTCAAAATTAAAACTAAAACTTGCAAACAAAATGTATGTGCAATCGTCTAAACAATTGGTCTTTTGCGTTTTTCAGAGCATGTCCTTTTGTTTACAGTTCCCTCTGTAGTTGCGCTACAAGCGCTTTCCTTTGCGCTGCATGAATTTTTGTTTGCAGTTCTGACTCAAACCTCTTGGGTGGGCAGGTCATTTAGGGTGCGCCTCCATTGGCCGGTGAGTTTTTGAGTGATGGCTCACTCAGTGCTCGACCCGGAGTGTTGTTATTTAGTGGGGGGGGGGGCAACAAGACGAGAACCTGGTAGTTTTTAGCATTTTGGCGCACACCAACCGGAGGAAATTACCACATCATTTTCGAGACACCTACAGGATCAATAACGTGTCAGTATTGATTATATATGTTGGCCGTGCATTACTGTAGGTGTGTTTGTGTGTGTTTTTGTGTGTCTGTGTGTGAACGGACACACACACACTCACAAAAATATTTAGGCCTAATTCTTAAGATTTATGTATTTCATTTGCATATAAAATTTCCATCCATTTGAATTACTTAGATTTACCATACACAGGCCAATAACCTTTATGTGCTGCATATTTGTCAGTCAAATGTAAATGAAACAATTAAGAATGAGATTTATGTAATAACACTAATAAACCCAATGCGTTTTGAATAAACAATGACAGATTAATATATTCATCATTAATACATTGAATTTGTTTCAAATACTTAAGAACGAGTGTATGTAATCAATATGAATTACTCCAATGTATTTGAAACTCTTAGAAAATGTTTATGCACTTTATGCAATTTAAATGAAATGCATAAAGTTTATGTACTTGAAATAATAAACCCAATGCATTTTACATTTTTAACCAGATATTTTGTTTGTTTTTTTTCATTCAGCCTGTACCTACAGTAATATCTACAGTAACAATATTATAAACAGTCAGACCAGCTTGTTTAACATTTTATTTATTAGGCCTCTCAAGGCATGTGGCAAGTTAGGGCACTGAAAAAACTCAAAGGCAGCAACACATCACACTACACCACCTCCATTCA
>JAPQLA010202434.1:0-20295 GCA_029822935.1 Naso vlamingii | reverse complement strand
TCAAGTAAATAAATTCCTTCAGCATAAGACATCCAGGACTCTGGTACTTCTTCTTTTCCTTCTCCGGCATCACTCCAATTCCTCCCTAACATATCCCTTTTCTGTACCTCACTGCATGTGGCCGAAGGGAAGAGGAAAAAAAGAGTAAGCTGATGTGTTGTCTTAGCCTGGTGAGCAGTAATGGATGGAATTAAATATAACCTTGGTTCTCAGGTCAGGTTTGTCCACGTTGGATTTTAGGCTGCGTGCTCACCTTGGTTTCAGGCCTAATCTCTGCAGCGGCCCTCACATGTTAAGAAATTTGCTCCTTGCTCATCGTGAGGTCGAGTGCAGAGCATTGGGGCAGCAGCAAAGCACAAACTGCACAGACTACATCTGGCCGTGCACTGCTTTAAATGTTTTAAATGTGGTGTTACAGAGTCAGAACTCTGAAACACAGAGAATAAGTTTGCCCTGCATTTTGTTACCAGCAGCTCCTCATCTGACATGTGTCACCTCAGGATACGTCACATACAGCTGTTATCTCATTGGTTGTGCTTTGAAAGGTCAGAGGCAAGCGAAGTCAAAGTTGACATAATTTGAAGCTTGAGCACAGCGCTTGGGGCAACTCACAGCAGTGTGCTACACCCAGGCTAACGCTGCCACCTGGGTGCTCTGCTCTCCCCACTGGAAAACAAAGACACAGCTAGCACAGTGGGATACGATTGTGGAAACATTCACACGGAACACAGACACCCACAGAGAGAGAGAGAACTTTTTTATGGCCCAGTTTTGCTTTTTAAAGAAGACATGTTATACTCATTTTCAGGTCTTTGATTTTGATTTTGGACTCCTGTAGAGCAGCTAAACACAACTGACTGAACAGTAAGTCTGTAGATCTTCAGTAAACTGTGACTCCGCCCTCTCTCTTCCTTCTATTTTCTGCATTCTCTCGAAACTGTCTGGGTTGGTTACTCCTCCCCCATTCCCTCATGCGCGCCTCCTCACTCTGCTGTACTCACAACCCCTTTACTGACACTTGACTGACCCTTTAGCAGCAGTTTAGTCGTTAATCCAGCTCATGTGCTCATGTTGAGGAAGTAAATAAATCCACATTGAATAAATTCACAAGAAATGGGAACACTATCAACTAGGACCCGACTGATATGGGATTTTTGGGGTCCATCCTGATATCGATATTAGGGAATAAGAAAATTCAGATATCCGATATATATATGTTGATATTTTATGTACAATATTTTAGAGGTGTTTATCAAATACCTGTTACTAAGATATGTAATGGAGGCAGGATTTCCAACATCAGAGCACTGACCAGTAAACACTTCACTTATTACCAATTAAAATATGGACCGCCCTCTGCTGGACAAACTAGGTGATTATATCATTTTAAATTACCTGCCAAGGATTAAAAAAGCCTTAAAAAACACTTTTAATTGGCACTAATCGGAGAACAAATATGCTAATATATTTTGGCAGTAGGCCAATATTGGCCAATAATATCAGCAAAAACACAGTAAAACACAGCGTGCAGAGCTGACTGAAAGAGGCTGAGGGGCTCACTTCCAAATGCAGGAACCTCATTATGTGACACTTTGGCATCGTTTAACACGAGTATACAAGATTGTAACAACATTTACAGGTCAGAAAAGACGGAGAGGCATAATAGCTCTCCTTAAACTGAGAGTGATCACTGTCTTTATTGAGCTGAGTTTATCTGACAACATCGTGTGCACCGTGCCAGTGATCTGCTGGAGACACCTGCAGCGTCTGAACGGGAACAGAACATGTTTTCTCAACTAAACATCATGACTTAAAAAAACACCAAATGACTTGCTTTAAGAATGGTTAGTTTATAATGTGAAGAATTTTAAAACAACATTTCCATGAGGCTGTGAGGGATCGTAAGTAATAAACTTTGTGTTTCATCCTCGCAGCGTAGTAAAGTTCAAGCCATTCATTATTGACCTTTGGCTGGAACATACAGACAATAATTCCACTGATCAATCTGGTATTGAGCTTTCTACAGATGCAGGAATTACAGACATTTACAGACAAACTAATTGGACAAATTACTGCATCTGTTCGCACTGGGCATAACAACTGTCTGATGATGTGTGACTGAATTCTGTGCAGACATGAATGAATCGATTCTTATTGATTTGCTAAGTTTTTCAGGCAACATGAAAATGATAGCGATGAAGCCAAAGCCCCCCTGCCAACAACGCAACCTGCTTAGAGGTGGGGCCGACGTGGTTTAGCCCCACTCCAGAGAAGGTCCCGCACAGGTGCGGCTCAGTCAAAGTATGAATGGAAATGCAAATCATCACAGTTTGCCTTGGTGCGGCCAAAAGTGCAGGTGGAAAAACGGCATATTGAACCAAATACTGAAGTTAGCAGACGTAGCAAACAAGAGGAGTGAATATGTTTGCAGACACTTGTCACCAGTAAATACTACCAGCCTTGGATGTAAACTCTGAGCCCTGTAGGCTCAGTTGTCATAACTTTAACTTAACAGGCTTGAGATCATAAATATTTGTACATGAATTAAGAGAAGGGAGCAGGAGTGTTTTCAGCACCAACCATGACGTTTGGACATTTTAGCGTTCATTATCTGGAATAAACCAACAAGTTTATCAAACGGACCCTCAACACTTACGGAGCTGGACTTCAAACGGTGTGTCACTGCACAAATAACCTGTTTCCACTGAGCAGTACCGTACCCTCTTTTTGCGTTTCCACTCTTGAAAAGGTACCAATGGGTACCAAATAACCATGCAGTGCCTATTTTGGCCACTCTTTCGTTGGGGTACCGAGCGTCCCAAGAGGGCGGAGCTACACACAGCAGGACAAAAACAAACAAACAAAAAGTGTTGTTGTAAAACTGTTAAAACATCTCTTCAGTAAGTTTTTGATATTTTAGGCGAGAATGTTTCCATGTAGATTTCTGACCTGTGGTCAGTTTATCCAAATAGTTCTTGCTTGTCAAAAGTCTTTCAGACTTGTGAGGAGCTGCAGCTCGTGGTGAGACCTGCCGGTCTGCTCGCTGCAGCAGCTCGTTCAGCTGTCACTGCAGAGAGAAAGTTCACTGATGAAAAGATGATCTGTGCTCAGAGTAAACGCTGGCCGTAATGTTTCTGTAGCATTTTAAAACACGAAACAAAAACAAAAGGATTCTATGCTGCCTTTTTACTTTGATTCTTTGCCATAAGTTCAACATTAGTGGTAGAAAAAAAAATCAATCACTGAAGCACTTTGTGAATGTTTTGTGTTGTCTGATGTTCGTCTCTAATGCTGCTCATTATGCCTTTTAAATTGCCCCTCGGGGACAAATAAAGTGTTTTATTGATTGATTGATTGATTGATTGATTGATCATTCACTGAGCTGCTCAGATGCATCTTTTAAGGTGAAACTTTTTTTTACATGTTGTTCAATGCAGGAGTTACGCCATTAATTAATCAGTCCACCTTAAATGTAAAATGATTTATTTGTCACAAATACATATCTTACATCAATTAATTTGCTTTTGTCTTTCTGTCATGATGACATTCGCTTTAGTAACAGTTGGATCTTCAAAAACTTTATTAAATGTGCACGAATTACTTCTGGTTTATGCAGGTAAAAATATTTTCATCACCCGGAGAAAAAAGTGGCAGAGCGCCCTTATTGCTGCACAAAGGCACCGCCCACCATGTAAGTTGGCAGTGTCGGCAGTGGAAACACGAGCCAGATCTAGGGGTACCATTCCAAAGTGCACCGTGCCATGCCAAACTGAAGCGCACCGCTCAGTGGAAACAAGGCTAAAAAAGGGGCTGCTTTGATAGGAGTGACCAGATTTAAATCAGGTATGTTATTTTCTTTTTATAGGTGCAGCCTCTGAACTTCTTGCTACACAGGGCTCCCTCAAAGTCTATAAGCTAATGTAGCTAATGTTAAGGTGACAATTCAAGATTGAAGAAAAGAAAACTTTCATACCCTGTTCAGAAAGAAAATATACTAGCTTTTTTTAAACTGTGAGTATTCCCTCTGTGGTTGAGCAGTTACATGTAGACTGTTTTACCTGGCAGCTGGTGTGTGATGACGGCTCCAGTCCTTCGTCTCTTACTGGTGATCCTCTACTGGAGCCACTGGAGTCTCCATTATAACCTTCCTCGCTGTTCAGATCCTGAGGCCAGCAGTACCGACGTGGAGCAGCACGCCCCCTACAGGTGGACTAAACACACACACACACACACACACACACATATAGAGGTATAAGTGGTATCAACAGTTTCAAACAAACTGGAGAATTTAAGGTTCTGGTGACTGAACATGGTGTGATGTTGTTGGTGAAGGTTCTCAGCTCATGGTGATTCTGCCTGCTTTCTTGTAGGCAACATGATTTGTTTGGGTTTCTTGAAGATGTTTCTGCTTTCATTCATGATGCTTCTTCAGTTTAGAACGGCGATAAAATATGAAGCCAGCGTGGAGGTACCAAAATGTGCAGTTCCTTAAATGGCCACTTGAGGCAGTTTTTAGAGGCAAGTCAAACCACAGAGACCCCTTCATTAAAAACTTCACAGCACAAATAAATGTGTTTGCACCCCGACGCAAAGAAACAGTTTGGTCTCTGGAACTAATTTACCCGTTCATGTGATGTTTATAGCTCACTCACTAAATTACAGTGTTAAGGCTTAAATGTATTCATAATTAGAGGTGTGATGTGCAGAGTGACAGCAGCTAGCTGTAAATGGTGGGGATAAGTATCCTCCCAGGCTCCACCCTCTTGTCCAAATACAGTAACCTCAAAAATCCAAGATGGTGATGTCCATAATTCAAAACTCCAGGCTTCATAGTCCACAAGCCAATGGATGACATCCAGGGGTGCGTTACTGTAATGATATTACTTTTCCCAGTAACAAGTAGTGTAACGGATTACTAATAAAACTCCAGTAATATTAATATTTATTTATTTTGTTATTGTTTTATCTATTGTATTTATTTTATACATATTATATTATTATACACCAAAATCAAACAAATGGTAACAATTTGGTCACTTGCTTGTGGTTGTTATTGATTAATTTAGATAATTTTGTATGAGTTGCGACATGCTGTAAAGTGTTCCGTGACTTAACAATCAGCCACAGCTTGCAATGTTTCAATGTTACTGAGGAAAATTAATTTGGAGACAGAAACTTGGATTTTAACAAATGGAAATATGCCGACTATTTCAAGCTGGGAGCAAAGACAATAAAAAATATAAATGTCAAATGTAAATTGTGTCCAGGAGGAACTAAGACTCCTCCACCACCAAAAATACAACCTCAAACCTCCTGAAACACCTGCAACGACAGCAGGACGCCGCGAAGCTCGTGGAAATGTACTCTGTTCCTTGGTAAGAGACAAACGGCCTGCTTGACTCAGCGGAGCCCTGAAGCTCCTCAGTAATGCATCCACCACTTAGATTAATGTAGATAATCAGATAATGTTAAATGAGAGGGAGAAATGCAGAGGAGAGAAATAAAACTGAGACTAGGAGAGTCTATGCAGTATTCAAGCACAGGCTTTCAATGCACTGTGAAACAAGCAAATAAGAACGTTGTTTTTCTGTCATTCAAACTTTTCACTCTCTTTTCATCTGACTGTAACTTTTATGGATTTAAAGTCTGTAAAAAACAGCTGCTCGTTTGAAGCGTGAGCTGCAGTCAACAGCAATTATACTTACATTTACACAGAGGTGCATGTGCCATGTCTGAATTTAGAGGTGAAATGACACAATTACCAACTCCTGGGGTGCAATGGAAAAGGAATATAACGAGTTATGTAATATATTACTTTGGGAGGGAGTAATAAGTAAATTAATGATATTACTTTTGAAAAAAGTAACGAGTAATCCGAAATAAAATACATTTTTTGAGGAGAGGATGGAACACGGGTGACATCACAGTAACATGACAGTACACTATTTATTACGCAAACAGTGTGCTCAAGGTTTCCTCAAACGCAGTCGTACTTAGACTGTATCGTAGCGTTTCGATTGGCCTTGAATCCATTTTTATTTAGAAACCATTTTCAAAGGAGAGAAGACAGGAGAGTGGATTTGGTACCTTGTGGCCCCCGCAGAGTGGATCCAGAGCCTGTTGGGCGGACAGGTTGGCAGCAGGAGAGTTGTACGGGACGTTGTAGTCTTCATCAGGATACACAGGCACTGACAGTCTGTTGTCCGACCACGTGTCTTTCATAGACTACACCACAGGAATGGGACAAGATAAGAGGCTACACCCCAACCCCCCCTCAGCCACACATCAGAAGCAACGCATGGAGACACGTTACAGGAAAAAAAAGCAAAAATGATAAATTATGTTCAGGATGAGAATGCACATACACACAGCCGCAGCAGTTAGTTCTGCCTCTCTGAGGATAAAACTGTATTTTAAACGGTGTGATGTTTTACCCCCCCTCTGTGTTTGGTTACCTGGGCTGTGTCGAGGCTGTGGACCCGGGCTGGGGGGTTATGGTGTGTATTGTGGAGGCTGTGGAGGGTCAGGCAGTAGTTGTGGTGGTGGGCGGTGGTGTTGTCACTGCAGGAACGTGTCATGGTCTTATGTGCTCGTCGAACTGTCAGCTGACTGAACGTCCTCTCCAGACATCGCAGACATCTCTGTCGGCTGTGAGAGCAAGACTCCAACCTGCGTACGCCTGTGACAGAGAAAAGAAAATATTGTAAAAATATTTTTAAAAATATGATCAAAACTAGAGATAAATATTTAAAGAGAATGTGATTTTTTTTTAAATTACATGAAAACACCTTGAACTTAAACATGCAGCAGATCATTTCTGCAAACGAGTTAGCAAGCTAACGTTAGCTGTAGCATGAGACCTGTCGGGAAGCAACTCCTCTGCAGCCGTTTGTGCCGGCTCGCTCTTTATTTCGTTTGTTGTCTCTCTCTCTTTAAGTCCAGTTTGAACTGAGACCAAACGGTTGCAGGGAAAGTTGCAGCAGAGTAAACTGGTCCGTCTCAGTTCGAGCTCGAGCCGACTGACGGTGTGGCTGCAGACACTCTGTTGTTGGCAGAGGAGAGTCAGAGCACGGTCAGCCAATCAGCTCGTACCGACGTCACCTGTCGCTAAGAAGCACAGTGTAGACCGACTAATCAGGACAGAGAGAACAGAGAGCGTCGCTGATTTTTTGTTTTTCCGTGAAACCCTCGTCCCAGTGTCAAAGAAAATATCCTGGTAAAAACAGGACTTACTGGAGAGCAATTTACAATGAATGGTGTCATTTTTCAACCACTGTCACACTGTTTAACCAGGTTATACATCATAATGACAAAGTTAAGACAAAAAAGTGTCTAGTTTCACTTTAACGTATTGAACAAAAATTGTAATGGAGTGAGCAAAGGTTTTAAAATACTTCTCTTAAAAACTACATGTCATCATAATCATTTTATCCATATTGATCAGTGTGCAATAGTGAGCTTATATGTATAGAATTTTTTTTCTGCTATGTCAACAGCAGCGCAAGTAGATGCATCAGCCAGCTCCGGTAAAATTTGCTGCATGTTTATTATACATTTCTACTTTTTTAAAATCTTTTTGGTCCTTTTTATGGAGGCACGTATCATGTACAACAAAGACGCAGTCACTGACATCAGAAAAAGATGTGCAAGTTTTAAACTGAGTGCAACAGACTGCAAGATGATCTCCACCTATGGCATCCAGCTTCGACAAGTCAGATCAGTGGGACCAGGCGTCACAGAAAGAGATGCACCGCCACCGAGGAAGAAGAGGAAGAGAGGTGACATCAGAGATGGACCTAAAGATGGACCTTTGCCAAGATTTCTTCTGTCAAATGTACAATGATGTGAAGCCCTCACATCATGGATGAAGAGATTGCACTGGATGGGCGTGGCTTATTCAGAGCAGACAGGACACATGACTATGTTAGGCAGAGAGGAGGAGGACTCTGTGTGCAGTCAAAATGGATGGACGGGTACACTGTCGAGTTTCTGATGCTGAGATGTCGACCAGTTTACCTGCCAGAGGATTCATTAGCGTTTATAAAAATGCACTGCAGGAACTGAATGATGTCATCAGCAGCAGCATGTCCCTCTTATGTAGCAACAGAAATGAGCTAAATCTGAATTTCATTTTTGCTAAAATGACAAAATATTTTTCTTAATTTCCTTGATGTGATTTAGAAAGTGTTTCCAATGTTTCAGTTTGTAAAAAATCAGAGAGACGTCTATGGGGGAATTCTCAAAACGTACCTCCACTGATTTATCTCGGAGTGGAGGAGGAGCTTTACAAAGTTTAAACAGAAAGCCTGTGTTACAGACCTGTGTGAAAGACATGGGTATTTACAGGGCATGATCTTATGACAGATGCTACTGAACTGCACTACAGGAAATCAAGAATCTGGTGTTTTTAAGTATCACAGTATCTGCATCTGCTGGAACTGTTTGAGTATTTCCCCAACTTTCATTGTTACTAAGTAATAGCACTGAAAGAGTTAACAAGATAACTAGAGTGAGACAATGTGAGTTTAAACAAATACAGAGGGAAAAAAGCCTCCATGAGAGAGAAGTTCTGCAAACAAAAGCATGACCATGATCAGTTCATTTGATAGAAAACAAACACATATTCACCGTCAATACTCCACTGGCTCTTATCTCTCCTCAGTTTGCTGTTTTCCACGGCCTGAGCGATGGCGTCATTCAGCTGCTGCTCTGATACCTGTGACACACAGCGCAGACGAGGAATGAGTCAGTGACCGTGGACGAATCAGGATGATGAACAGTACTGACGCTCAAAGCATCTCACATTTTGAAGAGAGTCAAAAAGGTCAAGACAGACTTGTCTGTGCCAACAGCACAGGGACCCACAGGTGAAACCACGAGGTAACACAAACACTGAGCCAGCAGAGGGCGCTCTGGGAGGCACTACATACTTTGGGATCGGGGTGTCGACTGATGATGATGTGGACTGGGCCTGGTGTGCACTGGCTCAGGACCGTGTAGACATCATTTAGTGCCATGTTGTAGACAACAGTGTCGTTGATCTCCATGATCTCATCCCCACACCTGAAGCCATGAAGGGACAGTTCAGGACAAGGGTTAGAAAAACTGCAAAGGCACAGAGGAGAATCAAAACCCCGAACAGAGCGTTCAGTGTTCATCTAAGGATCAAGAAACTGTCAGAATAAAACTGTGCTTTTTTATTGTCAGGCACAACATGTGTGACACATGTATGTTATAGATAAAATCATACTCCTTTGGAACTGCTGTCAGCTGTGTAACAAACTGTACAGGAGTGTTCATCTTTTGAAAGATATTAATTTTGCATAAAATTTAAAAAGTTGATGACATCATTAAGATGGCCATTAGTGAAGGATGATACACTCATGGGTCACGTCTCTCACCTCTATGACACCTTACTGCCAACAAACGAATGGGTTGTAGTGAAAATAAAAACACAGTGAGAGAACAAACTGCAGACGGCACTCGGACCCATGTCTGATGTTAACTCGTCCTCTTCCTGCGCTTGGGAAGGGGATCAGTTAAAGTGGATAAGGCTGAGCCGCATGATAGTAACGCCCAACTCTCTCAAATCATCCCAGTCTCAATCAGGGGTAAATATCTATTATGCTCACGCTCCCCCTGCGATCTAACGCACATGTTCTGGTCATGCCCAAAACTATTTAGACTCTGGGAGTCATTTTTAAGTTAATCTCTGAAATAACACACACAAGTTCTGCAATCTCCTCAAAGTCATTTTCAGTAGATAACGTAACGACCAGTGTTCAGAGGGATTCTCCTTCTGTGGAAGATCCTCTCCACCAGAGTCCTTTAAATCCCACTTTCACAATGTCATGTCCTTTTTAAAACTGGAATTTTTAAGAAACTGGAAAGTACAATATTCTACAAGAGGTTAAAATGACACATTTCATTCCCCTTGGCAACCACTATTAACCAGTTTGACCAGCCGCTAGCCAGTGAAATTTCACCGTAGAGAAATTTGTTTTGGGCCTTTCTGAGACCTGTGAGGCTTGAGTTCTGCTCCTCTTTGCCACACAGCACATTATTATTGTCTCCTTTCAGTTTCTATGTTGTGTTTTAGCTAATTCCTCTTTTTTAATGTAATCACTATCTTGGTAGTTACACTGTTACACTTGTCATCTTACATGTAAAACAGCTTTAAAGGTGCTCAGTTAAAACTTGAAGAAAGATTTTTTAAAAAAAGAAGGTTATAATTTTCTTTTCCTGAGTACACCACACTGCTGCATTTGCTCCAACAAAATGTTAAAAAAGATGTCTATTAATCTTTAAAAACACCCAGATAAGAAAAGTGTTACATAACAAGCCTGCCACATACACTGTGTGATTTTAACTCATACGCTGTACCTAACAGTATCTCTACATTGTACTCTGTCATATACACTTCGTATTATTAGTGTGCCTGATGTGCAAAGTGCATAAAGGAACACTACTACCATTCCTCATATTTATCCTCATTATTTTATTTTTCTTCCACCAAATTTCGTAACTAGTGCTGCAGCTTTGAGAGCACATACATAAAAAATCTGTCAAAATGTACAGAATTATTGGGAATGGTGTGCCATGACTTTTGGTAACTTTTATTAAACAGTGTTCACAAAAAACTGCATAAACAAAAAAGTGCCATAAGAACAAACGGGAAATCATAGTGACAAAACAACAACAACAACAACAACAACAACAACAACAACAACAACAACAAAACATAATTAAAATTGTCAATGGAAACAAAATCCCGGACTTTATGTGTGTAAATGGGCATTGCCATATCTGCTATGGTTTTCACAAAATCATGATTTAACTATCAAAAGATTTTAGGACTGTTTCAGAGTTTATAATGAGTGTGTGTTGCTTGAGCAAAAGTGGGTGATGTCATTGTGCAGAGGGGGTGGAACGTAATCTAAAAAATCTCAGAGAAAACTCACTAGGAATCACCCAACTTTGGCCAAACCACACATAAAAACATAAAAAAAACAGCAGGAAATGTTGTGAGGGTTCTTGTGATACAGGTTTGGAAGCAGTCAGACTTAAACTTCAGGCTCAGCGAGGCTCCGTGTGACAAGAGGTCACCAGTTTCTCCCGTAAGCCCATTATAACTGATGCTGAAACTTCTAAAGGCAGGTGGGACCACTGTGTCTCTCTCGCTCAGGCTGCCAGATTTGTAAAGTTATCCACACAAAAGTTATAGAACTTTGTTCAGCAAGTCCTTGTGGCGCTCTGCATCTGGTCGTTTTGTCGGTGTGACTTGTGGTTTTGCCGAAATACGGACTTGTTCGATGTGTATGATCAGGGCGATTTCTCTGTCTCTGTGAGTCAGATCCAATGTTAAAGTGTCAAGTTGCAGTTAAACACAGCTGATGTTGATTTGGTAATTAAACACACACACACACACACACACACACACACATCTCCATTCTTCATCCTCATCTCTTCTTCACCCTGTTCATCTGTTTAACAGTTGGAGCTCTGAGGAGCTTTGTCGCTCTCTCTCTCTCTCTGGCTGCATTCCTGCCAGGACACTGTCATTTGATATTAACTAAGCAGCGGCACCACTGGTTTGGTGATCTGGCACAAAACATCAGGCACACTTAAAATTCCTAAGAGAAATTTTCCAGTTTCTTACTGTAGTTACATTTAGTACAGCAGGTATTTCAGTACTTTTTCTGACCCTGCATGCAGCCCTCCTCATCAGAAGAACAACCATATAGGTCAGCAGGCTATTATGACCTATATTTACATTTATGATACCGTTGTTTTAATGCCGATTTTCTGTCAGAGAATATCTGCCTTCTTAGTATTTCCGATGGGAGCAAAGGAATGTCAGGTAATGTAATTTAATTAGATGGAGAATCTGCATCTGGAGGCGGCTGACTGGATGATTCTGGTAGGAATTCACTGTCCAATGTCTCTGTGGGCTCAGTACGACAAAGATCTTGTACACCTGTTTGGTTATAAATGTCATTATGACAGTCACTGATCTATATTCACTCGTTAAGGTAAGATGACGTGTTGCCCCTGTAATCATTTGTCTTACCGGAGCCTTCCATCCATGTGTGCTACAGATCCAGGAGAAAGGGTGTGGATGTAGATCCCGGGGCATCCATCACCAGAGGGAACACAGCACAGACCAATACCCAGACCGACACCAGCCTCTGGGAAATAACACACACATATACACCTTCACTCTGACAGCTTTATTAAGATATGATTTATGATAATGGATCATCAATGGTGATTTTTACACATCAAAAGAAATTTATGTGTGTTTATGTTCAGCCCAGTAAACCACAGTAGAGCCGTCCTGCCGTACAGATGCAAAGTGCAGGAACTACACAAACAGTAAAACTGAGAAAAATGCCTCTAAAGTTTTCGGGCTGGCCAGACAAAAACCTTGTGGGTAGATCAGTGTTAATGCATTCACACAAATGTCTTCTTAGGAACAAATTTTCATGGACAAAGCCATTACTACTGAGTGTGTAGTTACTGCACTTTGCCTTTGTAGAGCAGCATAGTGATGAGGTGCAAGTTGTCTTTTACAGCAGCAAATTACAAATGTCTGAAAAATGAGAAACTATCCTCACAAGTTTCTACAGCCTGAAGTGATGTCCTGAGGGAACTCACTTTTAATCAAAATGTCAATTTACCAGCCATGAGGAGTAAAACGACTGAAAAACTCTAAATCTATGAAGGCAAGCCTGCATTAAAAGCTGGAAGGGTGGAATTAAAAAGATAAGACTAGCAAGCCATTTATAATCCCAAGAAACTCAGAGAAGCAATAAACTCTTCCCATCAGAGAAACTGTCAGAGGAAACTTTGTGTTTCAAAGACAAAAACACCAACATGATTTGACTGAATGAAATCAATAAGTGGAGTCACTGGAGTCCGGTGAGGCTGACCTTTCTGCAGGATCATCTCCATCATGATGCGGTCTCTGGGCTTGGCAGGCTGCGGCGGGACGCTCACTGTGTTACTGCAGTTGTTGTTCATGTAGTTGAAGTCTCCCACGTCAGCGCTGACCCTGCCCATGCCTGTGGCGGAGCTGAGAGAGCGCGACCTGCACAGCTGAGCCACCTGCGCCTGCCCGCACAGAGCGCCCACACGCAGGCTGGTCCTCACCACCAGAGTCAGCAGCCCCTTTTTGATTTGCTGCGCAAAGAAAATGGTTTTCCATTATTCAAATCAACAAATCGACACCACGTGCTTATAAAAATGGTTGCTGGCTTGTTGAAGATGTAACCAGTGGAGCCTCATTTATTAAACTGTGTGTAGATTTCACCCCAAAACATTGTGAACTCACAAACCCAACAACTACGCTAAGAAAAGATTCAGATCTATTAAACTACGTAGCACACACCTGTATGCTGTCCTCTCTTTATTAGTACACATCTGCGGTGAATCGTGAGGTCTGTGCTCAGTGTCATCACACAATCATCCATAAATGGCCAAAAGTGAAGTAGTTCATGACAATAATGACGCTTTTGACAAGAAGCAACCGTTGGACTGTCAATGAGGGAACGATGGCGACGCAGCGACAAGTTGGCCTGTAGTCCCTTTCACACAGCCTGTTCAGCGCGGGTTTGACACGCCTCTGATGCGTCTCGCTGGTCTATTTAAACAACACGGACACAGGCGGGGGGGTCTGAGTTGCACCACTTATAATCCATCTTCAGAGGTATCAGAGGTGAGTCAGAAGTGTAGTCAGGGTCAGTCGATGCTTACACAAAAGATGCTCACTCAAATTTCAGCACCTGGCCCTTGTGAGGCAGGTCACAGGCATTTATCTTGACAGAGGAGATAATAATATTAATGATATAATATATATAATAATATTTGAAGGAGATTATGTTTCCTGGTTCTGCCTCTGATGCTCTCTGGTCGCTCCGCCTCACTTTCTGTGAGTCTCCTGTTACTGTACTTGTTAGTTATTAGCTCTTCTGTTTCTTTTGTTTGTTTTGTTCTCTCTTACGGCTACATGCAGATACTTCAGCAGATAGACTATGACAGGAATAAAAGTGCTGGAAAAAGTAATAGGATGCTTTACTTCAGAAAAAGTTCTAATATTTCAATAGAAGAAAGTTCTGTCAGAAAACGTTCAGCTTTAGTACTGCTCTACGTAGTGCTGCCCTTGGCTGACGTGTTGCTCACACTCCTGCTGATGACTTTCTGTGGTGCACGTGTGTAAATATGGGGTTCATGCTTGTGAGCAAGCAACATTGGTTACTGCTGGTGACTGGCAGGAGGATGAAGTAAGAAAAATAATTAAAAATAATTCCACGATCTAAAGCTACAATCTGTATTTAATGTGAATATACTCATTTCAACAACCATTAAGACGTAATCCACCAAAAACTGACCACACAGAGCAGCGCTGATGTCAGGGTCATGATGGAGCTGCCTCACCTTGAACTTGTGCAGAGCTTCATCATGAGTCAGACCATGTAGTGACTCTCCATTCAGCTCCAGGATCTCATCACCTACACACACACACACACACACACAGAAACAGGAGCTTTGAGAGCAACAGCTCTGTGACATTTAGGCCATGTTTAGACAAGAGCAGCCCTACAAAAAAACAGAAAGGTCTCTTCTTTGTGTCTTCAAAATATGTCCGTGTTTACACGAACAACCAAAGCGCTGCAGTGTGCATGCCAGGCCAGTAGTCGGCAGTGTGACTTTGTAATGACATTTCATCGGAGCTGCTTAAAGTTGTTTACTTCCTGTTGCTGCTAGGCTCTAGCAAGCCACAAATTAAAGAAATTCAGCCGTAGATTGACTTCTAAAATTTTCCTATGAACACTTAAATTTGCCTTAATAGACTGTTGTTATATTTGAGTTTGCTTTCGGTGCACTGGGAAGTATTTAATCAGAGTTTGGTGGAGGCTAGAGCAGAATGCATTGACCTGTGCTAGTATTAGCATTAGCGTAGTGACTGCATTTACAGGCACTCTGCTTGACAGTTTACACAGATGAAAAGAAGTTAATAAATATGTTTAACATACTGACACTCTGTCAGGCTTCATTAACACTAAAAGGGCCAGAATTTCATTCCTACTAGGAAGGCTGTGAGTGGTCATTTGACCGCCAGATTCTAACTTCTGCTATCTTTCACGATAAACATCCAAAGAAGAGAGTAATGCAATTATCGTTAGGATATCTTTCTAAAAAATGAAATAACGCTTGAAAAAATGCCAAAGAGAAGGAGAAAACGGCCACTTCGAATTTGCAGATGCTCTTGAGTTTTACTGTTGACAGAGACAATTGCAGTTGCCAAGCAACCAAGATGCAACCGCCCCCGCACAAAAATGTATCAATTTAACTGTGACAAGGTCTGTGCGGACATTTTGACTGAAATAGGTAGAAATGATCACATTTTGTTTGCTTTTGGTACAATTTGTATAAGTAACATTTTAAATGAAAATAAACATTTTTCAGGAAAAGTCAGGGACCAGCAGCTCTGTTTAATTCAACAGAGTTACATGACATGTAAAGACCTTTACACACCCGATGCGTTTTTTTCGTGCAAATACTTTGCATGAATAAAACATTTTTCAAACTGTTGATTGGTCAGGAGCATTTTCACACGGGATGCAAATGTCACGCTGTGAAATAGTGACCCTTTTATTTTATGGATTGAAGTTGCTTTTCCAAAAATTGATGCTGCGAACAAACGCATCAACTAATCACGACGTGTGCTTCACGTCCCTATCCCACAACATCAACATAAACAACAATGGCCAACAAGCTCATCACCCGTGTCTCTCAGCACCAAGCGTTGACAAACAACACACAGACCATAGAGACAACGATCTAAGACAACATATGGCAGAGAACCATTGATCAGTTGGGCTCTGCAAATGGTGAGTAACATCACCTTATGTAGTTTACTTTTATATGTGTAACATGTGAGTCCATTTTTCCCTCTGTGGACTGAGCTTCAAAACCTTTTCACTAATTGGTATCCCTGTGCTTCTGTCACAAATTCATGTCACTGCCGATGTGAAGAGTTTTGATCCAAACATTTCACATTCCTAACAATTTGCATTTCCTGTTGTTTATCTGTTCTGCACGCGGTGTGTGAAGGCCTGTGGTGTGAAAACGGTCAAATGACCGTCATGGCCTTTCCAGTTTCAACACATCATTTGCAACATTTTGTTGACTTTGTTGGATTACTTCCACAGTTGTTGCAAAGTGTAAATGGGAGCTTCACTCAAAGTGTGTTGTGGCTCACCTTCCTGCAGCCTCCCATCAGCAGCTGCTGCTCCTCCTGGGAAAATTGTCTTCACATAGATGCCCATTGGCCCATACATGCTGTCCCTCCCCCCCACTATACTAAAGCCCAGGCCCTGGAAACAGCAGAAGCACAAGTATTTTTAATAACATTAGCAATTAGTAACTTGTTTTAACAACATTATATTTGGAAGTGTAACTTTCACTGTAATCATAATGAAGTTTTGTACATTCAGGCATGAAGTAAACCAAGATCAGCGTGCAGTGTTAAAGTTCCTTCTCGAGCTCATCGAGTATTTCCTGTAACGAGTGGCGGCTGATGAAGTGTGTACAGACTCACACCGAGCAGTGAAGGTTTTATACTGACACTGAGCAAACTCCAGCTCTGATGAAGAAACAAGCAAGTGGACCTTCGGTCAAGATTATTTTGTCCAACTAGACTCTAGCTCTAAAGTGTTCGGCTAACGTTATGAGCTTATTTGTTGTAAGACACAGACATGCTTTCAAACAAGCTCTGCTGCTGAATTATAAATGAAGGGACGTCCATAAAGAGTCGTGTTAGTTTGGGGTTTGCAATGATTCAATAAAAGGGAAATAACGTGGAAGTATGTGGAATGTGTCTGTGTTTGCAGATATCAGCCTGTCATCAGGTCTGACACCAGCAAGAAAACACAGGTGTGTGAGTGTCGTTCTCTCAGGCAGAAACAACAAAGCAGCATGTAAGGAGCGTAGCTGATTTACTGTAGATCACTTATTATGGTCTGCTGAGAGAGAGTGTGTTTGTTTTTGAGTCCTACCATGCCGTGACCCTTCATCAGCACAATGTCACAGATGATGAAGGCCTGCACGTTGCTGCAGGAGTGTACCAGCTGGGCGGAGCTGAGAGAGCGGGAGGGCCGGTGCACAGGCTGGAGAGGAGCAGCGCACACACACACACACACACACACACACACACACACACACACACACACACACACACACACACGTTTAGTTGCTGACAAGGTCAAGCTCATAGCATCAGTATTTTAAAGCCTTGTCTCCTCGTCCTGAGTGTGGTGACATATTTTTGGATTCCGCTTTAAATGATTCACGTCCTTCTGCAATTTTTATTTTTGTTATAAAAACGGCCAAACTGTCCGACTGGCAGCTAAATCCGTGAGGACTGCATCTCTGCAGAGCAGAGACTTTGAGTGGGTGGGACAACTGTCATGAAGTGTCATGAACATGAAGTGCACTCATCTGTCGATCAGGAACTTATTTCACCAATACGCTGCCTGAACAACCTGTCAATCACACTTACATTCAACCAATCATCTTCCCTACAGAGGACTAGGAGGCGGTTCAACAGGAAATTTTCACTGTACGACTCTTAATACACAGCTTTATTAAATTTTATTATTTTTTTAGAGCCAAAACATTAGTGTGGACTTGTGAATTTTAATAATTCAATGCTATGAATAGAGATTTTATTGTTCATGTCACAAAAATGCTCTTCACTTTTCTACAATGTGATAAGTATAATTATTAAATAACTTGGTGCAAATAATTTAACAAATTCCTTGATGTGAAACAGCAGCAGTCAACATGACATATTGTATTATATTTATCTCATTAGAACATTATTGATCATATATTAGTGGTGTCAGGTCAGCATTCTGAATAAGCACACCAAATACAATTACTTATCTGTTTAACACTGTTAATATTACATTTTTAGGTCTCATCTGTGAAACCAACATTTATTTCCCGAGAGGATTGATTTATCACCCCATGTTACAGAGATATTAGGTGGTAAATAACCACAGAGCTGCAGAGAGCAGGGGCCTGTATCATGAAGCGAGCTCAACGTTTCCTGAGTTACTCAGACCCGTCCAGCCTGACTAACCCTGACAGAGGCAATCGGGATAACCGGTGTCACGACGTTGGCTATCAACTCCGTAACTCAACCCAAGTTTTGCCTTATAAAGAGCCATGAACGCGCACGTATAAGGGCTGGGATCCGAGGCAGCAGACCAATCACAATCATGAGCGTCAAGCGAACGGAGAAATTCACTGCAGAGAGAGCGCCGTACTTCTCATGCGAGGAGCAGAGACTGATTTTAACAAAGTGCGAGGACGAGAAAAGCATCATTTTAGAGGAGCAGGTAAAGAACAAACATAAAAACATCACTGCGTCTAGTAAGCTGGCCTTTTCAATGTCAAAACGTCAAAAAGGCGACAATAAAGCTTAAAGCCGACGCCACAATTAAATCATGTCAATATACTAAGTTGATAGCCTGAATAAAATCATCCTGATATTGAGCCATGTTAGAAATTAGCAGGAGCAAACACATACTCTCCCTCTTCCAAAAGAAAAAACTCTGAATGCCCTCAAACACCATGAATGAAGGGTTGAAATGACCTTTTTAACATTTGCATCAGCGAGCTGTCAGTTAGGCCCATTATCTTGAACAGAGACACCCCCCCCCCCTTTCCCTTTCAACGCCTTTTCACGCCGTAACGCTCTCCTAACCATTCGAGCTCCTGTGTCAGCGGGCTCTTGTGGAATGGGCAGGCCGTTTTTTCCCGAACAGCTGATTGGCCAGTGGGTGGAGCTTTTTATAGGATGCATTCAACCCTCAAACTTACTCTGCTACGGAGCAGGGTAGCCGTTCAGGATATGTTACCATGATGATGTACCTCAATAAGAAATAAACCAGCTCTGTGAGACCGAAAACTCAGGGTTGAACCTGAAGTGACCTCGCTAAGCCAAAATCCTGCTTCGTGATACCGGCCCCAGCTCATCGGCCCATGTTCTCCTCAGAATGACTGCGTGTTGACCGGCTGAACATCTCATGAGGAGTCAGGAACGTTAGAGACAACCAGCTCCCATATGTCATATTCAAAGGTCTGGAGAGGTAAGACCAAATTTGCAAACAGGCATTATTTGAAAAACTAAGCACATCTGGTGAATTCACACAGTTACTTTCTCGCTATTAAAAATAATAAAACTTCAAAAAGCTGCATATGAACCGGCCCGGCACAGCTAAGTGAATAGGTTTGGTTTACCAAGCTAATGTTGCCAATCTTGTTGCCAAGAGCGTTTCCTTCCCTGAACCGCCTCCTCTGTGAGGAAGATGACTGGTTGAATTAAAGTGTGACTGACAGGTTGTTCAGGCAGCGTATTTATGAAGTTAGTTTTTGATTGGCAGATGAGTGAACGTCTATGATTGGACAAAGTAAAAAATGATTGACAGTAGTCCCGCCCACCCACAGTCTCCAGTCTGCAGGCGTACACACTTGAAATCATCAGCACTGAACAGCCGTCTGTCACTGCAGATCCCAAGGCTTTAATCAACCAACAGGTCAGCTCCACCTGACTGAACCTTTCCCACTCTGTGGCACAGTGCCCAGCTTTTCTCTGCTCAACACTAACTGACCTCAGAGTTTCTCTGTGTTCACTTGATTAAAGACACATTTATTTAAGAACATCAACCAGCCTCCTCCACCTCTAAAAGCACAGCCGTGTTTTCTTTCTTTCCTCTCCTGGGGTCTGCACTACGAAACGAGTTCAACTCGCCCTGGATCTGTTTGCAGCTTCACTAAACCAAACAAAAGCGATCCAGCTCAGCGCTCACATGAAGCTGGTTATCAGCTCAGTACATTAAAGCAGGTCATTTACATGTGAGCGCATCATATAAAAGAGGCGGGGTTTGCAGCATATGACCAGTCACAAACATGGACTGAGCAGTTAGTGGCAGCGGAGCGACATGTTTAAAATACGAGGAGCAAACTAATAATTCAGACGAAAAGTAACATCAGCCGTCAGACGCAGGAAGATCAGGAAAAAAAAAAGACGGTTGTGTGAATGCATAAAACATATAATGTCATGGCAAAGATAATAACAGAAATGAACATGTGATTCGTGCTGGATCACAAAAATACCTGCAGCAGAGATCCACACATTAAAATCTATCATTTATAAATTTTGACTGTTGCTCGACTCAAAGCTCTTTCTCAGACTACTTTTAATGACTATTTAATATCACTGCC
>JAPQLA010202411.1:0-20310 GCA_029822935.1 Naso vlamingii | reverse complement strand
AGCAGATAGCGTTGGCAAATAAGGTGCTAAAAGCGGCCGCAGTTCAGTCTTAGTGAATCAGGCCCTCAGAGTCCGGAGGCACATTTGCCTCAGAATGGTTAACTTACTTTTCCAGATATTTTTGCAGTGTGAGTATTTTCTAAATAGTAGTTTTTGTGATCTTTTCTGCATTAAATGTAATTTGCTATTTTTTATGTACTGAACATCTTCACTGTCAGACACATCACAGTCACCTGCATGATGAATGTGTTTGTGTCTTGTTGCTTTGTAATGATGATTTACCATTATATTGGTGAAAACTTCAGCCAATAGCAGACTTAAAATAATTTGCCATTTAGAATAGATGTGCAAACTGGCATTTGTTACTTTTCTTTTTTGTCGTTGTTGTTGTTTTTTGTTTATGATATACCATGTATTATTATTTGCATGATCAGAATTGTTTTAATCTCAATACATCAATTTCTAAACTGACCATGGCCTGAAGAATATCACTCAGTCACTGCATACTTAAGTTGCTGGGAGCTTTTAACAGAGGGTCGATCCCTTTTGTGCTTTCTGAGTTGAGGTTCCCACTAACAGTAATAAATTCATGCTACTGATTTGTGAAAAATGTGACCTGTTAATAAATCCCATGATTTTATTGCTGATCCATTAACAATGACAAGATGATGCCGCCAAAGACAAAAGTTCAAATATGGAATTCTTTATCTTTAGCTGTGACTGTTAAGTACTGAACACATACGTTTCATCCTTAATTATACCATTTCAATTTCACTGTCCCTCTTCTACGAAGACATCAATGTCTCGACACAACTCCACAAACTCCCTAATTAATTTAATCATTTCTCGCAGTTCTATGTGAATGTAATAATCAGCGGGAAACCATCTGGTTTAATAGTATCAAAGTAATGGTACTTAAGTACAGTACAGGACAATAATGTTGTAAAACACCCTTAATATTTGTTAAACATGTCATGTCATGTCATGTCACCCATCCAATCCCAATCTGAACACCAGCCATGAAGGGATGCCGTGATTTGATGCATTTCAGGTGCCATGTCATGACCAGTATTATCATCTATCAGCTGCTTCAAAGGAAATACCAAAGAAAGGAGAAATAATGAGATTAGAATCACATTAAACCTCATTAAATTGTCAGGTACAATAGACATTTACAGAATCTGATGTGAGGAATCATGGGAGGAAATAGGAGCAGATATAATGTATACGAAGTGCATACAATGTTATTAATCAGAATTATTTAATACTTGTTTGCCTAGATCCCAATAAACATGCAACAAACAACAACTACAGTTTGTCCAATTGTCATGATAACTAGAGGTGTGGAAATTTGTCGATTATACGATGCATCGAGAAGCGGACCTGGAAGATTCTGCATTGATGCTGTGACACGACATAATTGAGAGTTTGCTGCTTACACGAAACAAACTTCCAAAATAATTTCCATTAATCATGCAGATGAGGGAGCAAACTGAGTATAAAATTAAACATAATGCTTATTAAGTAACATGCGTAGTCAATAGTGACCAAAAGATGTCACAGCAGCCCAGTGCGAGTGTATCTTTATTATTTTGTGCTGTTTTGCTAAAATTAAGCTGTGAAGTGCTCGTTTGGAGCTGCTGTTATCAACTCCTGTTCAGATTCTCCCTACCGCATCACGTTGCCCCCGGGCAACATGCAGTTGGTGGACAGTGTAGTCAGAAAGAAAGAGTTGTGCTACTGTTGGCTATTTTGTGGTGTGGGCGCCTTGTTTGTAACAAATAGTATAGGCCAAAGGACGCTGTGGGGATTGGTATTGCTGGTAACGAAATACAGGAGGCAAATGGTAAAACAGAGGTGGTGAAGAATGCTGTCAAAAATCTAATCAATTCGTCCATGAGTCACAGTGAACCTTTTTATCAAACTGAAACAAATTCTGTCGAGGCGTTCCTGCAATATTGAAAAGCTAAGTATTTGGCTATCTGGCTGCAGTGGCTCTTCCTTTGTCCTCTAAAATCTCAACAGGTCATTCTTGAGTCCAAGTGGACCTTTGTACCAAATTTGAAGAAATTTCCTCAAGTCTCTCTTGAGATCTCGCATTCAAAGATATACCTCAATGCGTTTTAAAGATATTAAGTTCTCAAACATGGCCCTTTGACCCTTAATCAAAGTAGTTCATCCTTGAGTCACAGTGAACACTTGTACAAAGTTTGAAGAAAATCCCTCTGATGAAATGTTATTATTCGCACACACGTGTGCATGGGTAAGCTTTTTACTTGAATATTTACACTTTATTTCTCTAGAAAATTCAATATGTTTAAAGGAAACTCCTCTATGAGAAAAAAACATAAATCAAAGGTGTTTGATGACAGGGACATTTAACTTTATTCTGATAATGTGTCATGTGTATATGTGCCTCAGTCAAATCAGAAGTGTGCTGTCTTGTACATTTGCAAATTATGCTAGGCTGTCATGCAGCCAAGAGGAATTTATTGGGAGAAATGCAACAATTATAAGATTGTGGGAGTGCAGGACAAAGGAGATGGAGAGGTGAGCTCAAGTTGAGTCAGTTTGCTCCCACTTCACAAAGAACAACTTACAGCAGAAAAGGCTGATTGTAACAGTACCGCCAACTCGCTAAAAACACTTCCCACCGCAGCCCCCTTCCCACCCTGGGCTCCCGTCTTAAAGGGACTGCAGTCTCAGGTGAATGTCTCTCTACAGTGGGTCACCACGAGATAAAGTTTTCCACGCAGTTAGGTGTAAGATCTCTGACCTTGATCTATTCACTCAATATAATATAATTTTATTATAATGCGATTTTCAAATAAATGTACTTGCCGTTCTCTGTGCTGAAGAGAAACTCCATTCTTCAACTGAGACATAGTCCGGAAACTTTAAAGAGCGAAAAGAGAAAAGAGCTACACAAAAATATAGCGAGGGAAAAAGTACGACTCCCTATGTGTAAAACCACGAGTCTGGCTACCTTGTTAATCTTTGCTCACTTTCCCTGAAAAAAATGTTTATATTTAATGTTTATAATAATGTTTATGTTTATAAGTAGAAAAATCATTAAGTATATCCTGAAATTTGAATTGTACTAGAGACTTCTATATTAGGAAAAAGAAAAGATATATAACAGCAATTGCTGCTGGTGTTGTTGCAGCTGTAAAGGCGCACAAAACAAGTGATGTCATGTTACCCATCAGTTATCTTTGAACTGATCATTTTGGAGGGTGGGATTGTATTTTTACTACTGCATTTTTCCCGCTCTGATGAATTCTTTGTGAATAATTGAACCCAAAACAATTAATTTTCCATTTTCTGTCCTCCCTAAAACGAAAGATGTCTTGTTGGAGCCAGGAATATGACAGACTGAAAGAAAGAACAGAATGACAAACACGAAGACAGAAAGATGCACTGGAATAGCTGTTGGAGCAACTAATGTTAAAAGAGGAATATTGGGACAAAATAGATGCGGCAGTAGAGGAAGAATCAAAGGCGGCCAAATTTGGAAGAGGAAATTTCAAGAGCCTTAGAGTAAAAACAACACTTAAAATTGAGAAAGACATTAGTCTTTCTGTGCCTGAAAAACAAGAAAAGTTGAGAAAGCAAAGACGATGCTTTGTGTGTTTTTGGAACAAGACATGTGACAATTGCCACATTAAAAGTATTTCTTGTGAAAAATGTAACCAATGTCACCATAAGCCTTGTGCGCCTATGAGGAGCGGGAATTTACAAAGAAAATTCTATTGGCAGATGCAGATTTCAGTGTCTCCTTGTAAGTCAAAAAAAGAACTGGCTCTCCTTCAGACAGCCACAGTCTGGATGGAAACTGGCATAAAACGACAGCTCTCTCCGATGCACGGTGGGAGTTGGCGAAGCTTTGTGCGCCGATATATGCCTTAAACTTCCCTGAAGAAGGTGAAGAGACTCTAAAGTTACACACAAAATATTACTTGCAATAAATTAAAAAATACTGAGTGACTTCAGAAATGGCTTAAGTGTGATATAAACGTTTTAGAAACACCACAGGTGTGCTCTTCCATCATGAGAGTAGTAGGAGAATAATGCAGACGCAGAGAAGCGGAGCGCAAAGATATGCAACTAGCTGACTACAGTGAGCAGAAAGGAGATGCAGGAACTCAAAATCCTTAAAATCCTAATCAGAGGTGATCATTACTGGGAAATTGTGTTTGAGTAATTGGAGTGTCTTCCTGAATCACTGGTTGCTCTGGACAGAAAGTTTGGATGGCTTACCTAAGGAACTGTATCCATGCTTAATGTAACATCTGAAGTAGAACCCACTGATGTTACTGATACCGTACTCCTTTTGGGAAACTGAGTCCATCAGAACTGTAACTGAAAAGTGATGAGGAGGCAAACAGCTATTTGAAAAGTCTGTGCAGTTCAAAGTACCAGGAGTACATCAGTCAGAGCATAGTGTAGTGGGTAGAAAACGTTGTCACTGATCACCACTGATAACCAGAACATTATGAAAGAACTACTGTGACAATTTTTAATCAGAATTTCCTTTGGAGCATATATGCAAATATATGCACTGTGACATATACACTTGATAATTACGTACTTGATCTGTAGTGCTCCCAGCGCAGTATGGATGAGAAAGCGAAACTGTGGAGTGACTCTCAAGGATGTCACAAAAACCAATAAGTCGATGCCAACAGTGTAAAAATACAACTGTACCTGTAATATGTAGGTACCGTACAAACAATTTTGCCATCAGCGGGTTGTAACAAATTCTTATGGGTGCAGTATACAAATTACAAGTGTTCAAGTCTTCGTGAAAAAGAGCATCTACCAGCCTGTTAACAAACCCAAGTGTGAGCTGGCTAACATCACGCTGTCTGTCCACCTTGGCTCGTTGAGTCATGTGTATGGGAGTATTTCCATTCGAGGTGCATGCAAAATTTACAGACTTTAAACTTAGTGAAGCACCTCAAGACATTCCAATTTATTCAAAGGTGAGCGAGTTTCAAATTAGCATCGCAAACAAAGTAGCATCTGTCATCCTTGTTCTGAAATACACATTATATTCTGTGGTGGACGAAGTACTCAACCCCAGTACTTGAGTCAAAGTATTACTCCACTACAAGTAAAAGTTGCTCAGTCAAAATTTTACTCAAGTTACACATGCACATCGGCTCTCGGGTGTCCGTGTCCAGGATGTTGCAAGATGAATGGGAAAAACCCCTTATAAAAGCCGCAAAATGATGCTGTTCCCCGACGTCTCTGCAGAGCTGCATGAACAACACAGGAAATTTGATGTAGTCAAACGAAAGCTGCGGGAGCTGAATGTCCAGTATGGAATAGCTTCCCCTGCGTGACGGAGGGTCACTCACGGAGGCCGATCTCACTATTACACACCATCAGAGGCAGGACCTAAATATAAAGTGTATAATATTTTGAGCATGCCCAAGTTAGAAATTTGGTATTTGATCATTAGCTGAGGTTAATCCATGTTACCTACTTTTGGACGTCAGATTTTAGTTTTCTTTTAAATGTCATCCTTACTATTGACGACTAGAATGCAGGATAGGTCAGGAACTTAATTTATTTATTCTCTTTTATTCATTATTATTATTATTATTATTATTATTATTAATAATAGTTGCAGTTTAGGACTGCCAACTTAGTGAGAGTGAGAATATGAGTTTTCCTGAGGATTTTCAAAATGAGAATGATATGTTGAAATGGGAGATTATACTTATAAACAAATCTTTTTATATAAATATGCTGGACATATTAATTGGGAAATGGACCCACTGAGCAAAAAGTTGTCCAAAACACGTCTACAAGACGTTATCTATATACATCCAGAAGATGTCGTCAGGGAAGCCAGAATGAAAATTTTTTATACGTCTTTCCTGGTTGTTGTATGGATGTCTTGTCAAGACGTTCTGTGGGTGTCAATGAAAATACCTTCCTGCACGTTATATAGGTGTCTTGTCTGGACGTCATGTAGATGTAAATGAAAATTTTTTTAAGGTGCAAGTTTTGGACATTCAGAGGATGTTGTGCATGAGGTAAATATAGGCCACAACTTTTCTGGACATTAAAATTGGAAAGTTCAATTGGAAAGTTCAAATTAGTCAGAACAGCTTGTTGTACCCTTCATTGACATGTTTGACATGCATTGACCATCTGAATGGGCTGCACATTGTACACAGATATGTTAGAGGAGCTCCTATATTTCAGTGAGGGAAACTAGCCTTTAAAAACCTTAACCTTAAGTGGAAAATGTGGTCAGGCTTGTGACAACTTGAAAATCATATTTACACACTTTTTTTTGTATATGAAATGAAAACGATAATATTTTAATGGTCAAAAATGTTTTATAACTTCACTTTCATTTTTTAAAGAAACCAATAATACAACAATACAAGTCTTTTACCTTGGGTATCCATCCATCCATCCATCTTCTTCCACTTATCCGAGGTCGGGTCGCGGGGGCAGCAGTCGAAGCAGGGATGCCCAGACTTCCCTCTCCCCAGACACTTCCTCCAGCTCTTCCGGGGGGATCCCGAGGCGTTCCCAGGCCAGCTGAGTGACATAGTCCCTCCAGCGTGTCCTGGGTCTTCCTTGGGGCCTCCTCCTGGTGGAGCATGCCCGGAACACCTTCCCAGGAAGGCGTCCAGGAGGCATCCTATATAGATGCCCGAGCCACCTCACTGGCTCTTCTCGACGTGGAGGAGCAGCTGCTCTACTCTGAGCTCCTCCCGAGTGACAGAGCTCCTCACCCTATCTCTAGGCGAGCGCCCCGCCACCCTGCAGAGAAAACTCATTTCGGCCGCTTGTATCCGAGATCTTGTTCTTTCGGTCATGACCCAAAGTTCATGACCATAGGTGAGGGTAGGAACATAGATTGACTGGTAAATTGAGAGCTTCGCCTTTTGACTCAGCTCCTTCTTCACCATGACAGGCTGGTACAACGACTGCATTACTGCTGCCGCTGCACTGATCCGCCTGTCAATCTCACGCTCCATCCTTCCCTTACTCGTGAACAAGACCCCAAGATACTTGAACTCCTCCGCACTTGAGGCAGGAGCTCTCCTCCGACCTGGTGGGGGCAAGCCACCTTTTTCCGGTCGAGCACAATGGCCTCGGACTTGGAGGTGCTGATTCTCATCCCAGCCACTTCACACTCGGCTGCAAACCGTCCCAGCACACGCTGAAGGTCCTGGTTTGAAGGAGCCAACAGGACATCATCCGCAAAAAGCAGAGATGAGATCCTGTGGTCCCCAGGGTACTGCTTTCCTCTTCTGAGGCGCTGGACGGTTTGCCAGAATCTCTTCGAGGCCGACCGGTAATCCTCCTCCATGGCCTCCCCGAACTTTTCCCATACCCGAGTTTTTGCTTCTGCAACCACCCAGGCTGCAGCACGCTTGGCCTGCCAGTACCCGTCAGCTGCCTCCGGAGTCCCACAAGCTCGATAGGACTCCTTCTTCAGCCTGACGGCATCCCTTACTTCCGGAGTCCACCATTGGGTTTGGGGATTGCCGCCGCGGCAGGCACCGGAGACCTTACATCCACAGCTCCGAACAGCCGCGTCAACAATGGAGGTGGAGAACATGGTCCATTTGGACTCAGTGTCTCCAACCTCCCTCGGGATCTGGTCAAAGCTCTCCCGGAGGTGTGAGTTGAAGACCCCTCTGACAGAGGGTTCCGCCAGACGTTCCCAACAGACCCTCACTACACGTTTGGGCCTGTCAAGCCTGTCCAGCTTTCTCCTCTGCCAGTGGATCCAACTCACCACCAGGTGGTGATCAGTTGACAGCTCAGCCCCTCTCTTCACCCGAGTGTCCAAGACATACGGCTGAAGGTCAGATGACATGACCACAAAGTCGATCATTGACCTTGGGTAAAAAAGGTAAAAAGTGAACAATTCACAATCATAACAATTTAACTTTTGTATCCACCTCCTCCCACTCTCCCTGGGGCATGCTTAAGGTGGTCAGCTGCTGCAGTTCTTATTTGTGCCTCAGTTGCCGAGCTGTCCCACTGCATGACAGCAGCTAAAACACAAAGCAAAAACAAAACACAAAAATCGTGTAAATATATAAAGATGCTACTGTTCAGGGGCCCATTTCAGAAAGCAGGTTTTGTGAAAACAGTACCCGTGCAGTGTTAACAGACTTAGTCTGTTAACACTGCATAAATGGTGTTCAGGCGAAACTTAAAGTGGACGCAGAGTGTCCAGACTCCCTCTACGTCCACTGCAGTAACCACGCACTGGACCTCGTTCTGCAGGAGGTAGCGAGGGATGTGAGACTCACTGCAGACACGCTGAACTTTGTTCAGGGAGTTTCCGTTGTCCTCAGAGAGTCCTCCAAATGCAAACAGTTGTTCCAGTGTCTTTTTGGCTCTGAAGATGTGGTCTGCAATGTCCTGGGGCTATGTCTGACTCGATGGTGCATCCGCAACACAGCCATCTCCCGAGTTATGGCTGTATACACGACACTCCTGGAGACACTTAAGACATTGGAGCAAGACAGGACAATGAGGGGTGAGACGCGGGCCAAGATCTCCGGCTCGTACAAGCAAGCAAAACAAGTGAAGACGTATTTCGGCTTGGTGTGCAGCGAGGCGCTTTTCAGGCCTTCTGAAGCAGTGGCTCGAAATCTGCAGAGCAAAACTCTCACTGCTCGCGCATCGCTGGAATGCGTCAGCATTCTTCAGCAACACATGAGGGAGACACTTCGAGAGGACGATTTTTTTAAGCAGCACGTTGACAGAGGAAAGACTTGTGCAGCCCACAATAATCTTGAGATGCCCCCTCCCTCCAGGATGAGCAAAACCCCGGCTCGCATCCGCAGCACCACGCAGCCTGAAGCCGTGGTGCCTGACTCCAGAGAAGCGCAGTGGAGGCGTCAGTTCATTGAAGCCGTGGACATAGTTGAAGCAGAGCTTAGTCGAAGATTTGACCAAGCTGGAATGAAGGTGGCTGCCCAAAGAGAAACCACTCTCATTAATGCTTTAAACCAAAACCTGGCTGGACTGGAAGAAGTTCACCTCCCCAAAACATTCAATAGATCAGCTGACCTTACTGAGTGACATGCCCAAGGACAAAATTTTCAGATCTGTCCCAGATGTTGCTGGATTTATTTCAGCGCTGCATCCACAAACCAGGGGGCTGTTTAAGGAGGTCGAGGCCTTTATTGCACTTTGCCTGTGTCTGTCTGTGTCAGCTGTTCCATCTGAGAGATCATTCTCGGGCCTCAGACGACTGAAGACCTGGCTGCGAAGTACCATGAGCCAAAAGAGGATGACACATCTGGCTGTGATGCACATACACAGCCACATCCTGGACACAAGTGGATGTGCCATCTCTTGTTAGGAGCTTCATCGGGAACACACCAGAACGCAAGGCCACGTTTGGTGCCATGTAAATCAAGGTAAGACCTGATTTTATTCATAATACTCTCACTGTGCATTTACGGCTTGTTTATTAATTCCAGTCACGTTTTATATGTGTGAGATCCTGCTTGTGTGTACGCACACCTTGAAAATCATGTGAGGCTACTAAAGCTTCATAACTAAAATAATCGTGAAGATATTTAACTTAACTAGATGGCATTTCTCTGAACCATTTGTTAAGAGGAAATAATGTATTTACTGTGGAAAGAAGGCAACATAATGCGTAATCATAGGTTAAACAATCTTTGCTTCCTTTAATTCCTTTAAGTACAGTAGTAGCCTAATAGCTGCAGCAGCAACAATGTTAGTTGCTAACGGCTGTCTTGTTTTTATTTCTTTATTTCAGATATGCGAAGTTGTTTGGCCATGGTGATCGCCGTTTGCTCCGAACTTCTGTTTTTCTGGTCACCACTGGCCGCTGGCTGCTTTTTTTTTTTTTTTTAATGTTTTTCTGCTGGCCGCTTCCTGTTTGCGGGACTCGTGTTTTTCTGCTGATGTTTTTTTTTTTAGGGCCTGACTGTAATGTCAGAGGTAATGAATTATTGAGTATAGACATTTGATTGTTTTTTCATGTTCAGCACCAAGGACAGCACTTCAAATAACAATGTAGCCATTAATTTTGTTCAGGCCTTTGTTTGTCAGGTTCCCCACCAAGGACAGTGTCAGTGCGTAAAAATGACAATGTAGCTGGAATTATGTTCAAATCTGTCATGTGTTGAATTACCGTTTGCCTACTTATGTGGACAAAAAATTGAATAAAATTTTTTCATTTCTTAGAACTTATTTATGTTTTTATTTGCGTGCAGCCAGTAAGCAGCCTAGTAGTGTGCAATGCGCTAGGGTACAGCAGCTGCTACCAGGAAAAAAATCAAATGACGTCACTCATTCATTCATTCAGTTGGCAGCCCCCCTACTTAAAACATCTTCCCACGTGCCTGGTTTTGACCCATGGCACTTATGCTTCCCTCATGGTAAAGTGTTCTTTTTTTCACATGTCCACCACTCGTATAGCAGAATCGACATAGACAGTGTATTACTCCCCTTTGTTGAAACATAGAATATTCCACCATTATTGAATCCGACAATGCCCCAGTAATATTAGAAATTTCCTTCTCACTCAAATTCTCTGGCCAGGCCCCATGGAGATTTGATACTGCATTACTGACCGACCAAGGATTCTGCCAAATGATTTCAACAGCCACTGATCGTTTCTTAGAAACCGACAAGGATACTATCTCCCCCTCCTTGCTCTGGCAGACTCAAAGTGGTAATAAGGGGGGATATAATCTCTTACACATCTAGGGTGAATAAAGCTAAACGGCAAGAACAAGAACAACTTCTCAGTTCAATATTTGACATAGATCGTCAATACTCTGCCTCCTCCACTCCGGAACTTTATAAAATTAAGTTGGATCTTCAAACCAAATATGAATTATTATCGTCCAAAAAGACAGAACGTATGTTACTGAAATCACGAGGCTTTGTCATGAATATGGTGAAAAGGCTGGTAGACTGCTGGCTCACCAATTAAAATGTAGGTCTTCTGATCAACAGATTATACAAATAGAAAAATAAAACGGGGAGCTTACTACTGACCCCCTCGAAATCAACAATACCGTCAAGGCATTTTACTCAAAACTCTTCACTTCGGAAGAACCCAGTGATGATTCCAATATGCAAAACTTTTTTACTAATTTAAATGACGCTAACTGAGGCATCCATAACACTTATACCAAAGCCGGGGAGGGACAGAACACATATCGGCCCATCTCGTTGTTAAATAGTGACATTAAAATTCTAGCTAAAGCACTTGCCCGGCGTTTAGAATCTGTTACAGAGGATGTGATCTCCCCTTATCAAACAGGTTTCATGACTGGTCTCTCTAACATCCGGAGCCTTCTCAGTGTCATGTACTCTCCTGCATCCCGGGAGGTACCAGAAGTGGTTATCTTCCTGGATGCGGAGAAGGCTTTTGACAGAGTGGAGAGGGCATATTTATTTGAATGTCTGCAAGCCTTTGGTTTCGGACCCACTTTAATTGCCTGGATTAAACTCCTATATGCCTCACCAAACTCATCGGTGGTCATGAACGGGAAGTGCTCCAAATTTTTTTCATTATCAAGAGGGACACGTCAGGGTTGCCTACTAAGTCCACTTTTGTTTGTAGTGGTCATTGAGCCTCTGTCTATTATGTTAAAATCATTCCAGACAATAAATGGAATTTCTAGATGGGGAGGGAACACAAGGTGGCTCTATATGCCAACGACCTGCTGTTGTATGTGTCTGATCCGGTGCGGTGTGTTTCCCACATAGTTCAGGTGTTGTTGTAGATTTGGTATCTTTTCGGGATATAAGATTAACCGTACAAAAAGCGAGTGCTTTCCAATGAACAACCGAGCTCTTGCAATTCCACAAAGTGGCCTGCCATTCCACCTGTCTAAATCTGGCTTCAGATATTTAGGAATTAATATTACACAGACTTTCTCTAAACTATACAAAGAAAACTTCACACCACTCATTGATAAAATATCTAACGATTTACAGAATTGGAGGTCCATTAATCTCTCATTGGCTGGAAAGATCAACTGTATCAAAATGAACGTGTTATCCCTATTCCTCTACCTTTCTCAGTTTCTCCCAAAGTCCTTTTTTAAGTCCATTGATAAAACTATATCATCATTCATTTGGGGGGAAAAAGCCCCTAGAATACAAAAAAGGCTTCTTCAGCGACATCAGTCCCAGGGCGGATTGGGTTTGCCAAATTTGCTTCACTATCACTGGGCGGCTAATATTGGCCCCTATCTATGACAATCATCTTTTTGTCCTGCCTAGATTAGACAATGCCTTTGCTCTGTGGAGAAGACTTGGCCTCTCCAAATTTAAAGATCTCTACCCCAAATTTAAAGATCTCTACCCTGACTCAAAAATTCAACCTCCCCAGCTAAAGTCGTTTCTGATCATTGTATATGTGTTCTGTGAAAAATTACAAAGTATTATCTTTTTACATAACTGTCTTTTTGTACCTTGTTCTCAGTAAAAAGATAGTTAAAAAAGAAAAAAAGTTGGAGTTGGACTGAGTCTTGTTGCTTTTAACAGTGTATCAAATTAAATCACTTGCAGTGCTTTGGGAACTCAGCTTCGTTTTAAGGGCAGAGTTAGCAATTCTGGAGAAAGACTGCTGATATTCAAACTCAAGCCCAAACAAAAACATCCCCTTTTGCTCATTGCCAAGGCAACAACTGGGCTAGCTCAAAGAAATGTGGTGAAATCTGGAGCGTCTTCTGCCCAAGAGTAAGTTTGTCTCCATAAGTTGTCTCCATAAGTAAGCAATTTTTATCACTATGAAATACAGTGGCAAGTTTATCCCCACTTTTTATAGTGCTTTGCTAAGTGTGCTAATAAGCCTATTTACTGGGTGAAATAGTGTTTTGGAGCTCAGTCCGAGCCAACTTACTTTATTTCCCATTTACAAAGGCAGGGTTGTGTAGAAACACCGGATTTCATTTATTTATTCATTCAGACAGTATACACGGAACACACTGCTAATGATCCGTAAGGAGATTTGGCTGATTTTGACAAGTATACCTTATTAGAATCACTGACTCCCCACCTTTAAAATATAAATCCAGGAACACTGTATCAAGTCAAACAGTCAAACCACTATTCTGTTTCACGCAGAACACTGTTAGCTGAAAAAAGATCTCCAAACTTACCTTTTATAACAGGAAACACTTTTGGACTTTCAAGCCCAAACCTCTTTTTTTTCCCCCTTTCCTTTCTTGTTGACATGAGTCATTAGTTGGTTGGTGAAGAGCCTAAGCCAATCGAAATTAAAGTCAGTTAACATGCTGATTGGTGACTCAAGACAATCAAAGCAGAGACAGTCTCACAATAGTCAATTGTCACTCTCCATTGTTCAAAGAGTGTATGCAGTCCTTAACATCTTTCCCACCCACTCTTGCCAGTTGATGAACCTATAAATAAAAGCTTTTTTTTTTTTTTTTTAAACTCTAAGTCTGCATTGGAATTCGCATATTCAATGCATGTTGAACACAAAGCAGGGTTCACTTCACCCCCTGGTGATAAGTATTTTTGTCTAAAGGAAGAAACTGTACTTCTCCAGATAAAGGGCAGAGTACGTAAAGGGCAAAAGCACATTAAAAAGCATCTTTCTATGAGGCACAGAAACACCAAGTTTTCCATCAATTTTCTGTTTATTTTTTTTTTAACTTATTTTTTATTTGACAAATATACATACACACAAACTCAACAAACACAAAGGAGATGTAGATTCTATAGAAATTAAGTCCTTTAAAAGTCTTTTCTTTTTTTCTTCCTCCCTCCTTCCCTTTCTTGTTGACTTTATCTGTAAATATCTGTCACTACTCACTTGTACATCGTGCCTCTGGCAGTCAATCCTCATCTTTGATCCCACAGTCCTGGGCAACACTCGGTGATAACGAGTACTTTACAAATGTAAAAAACTACAATACAAAGTACCAGTATCTTTCAAGTAAGAAAAACAATAACATTTATGAGTCCCTTACAAGTGAGAATAACAACAATACAAAAAAAGGAGGGACATTCATTCCTGTAATAACACTAAAAAAGAAAAAGAAAAAAGAAAAAAAAAGAAAGAAGAAAGAAGGAAAAAAAAGGATTGGAGGTTACTGAAGTCCTGGCATTGCCTGTACTAGTAATGACCATCTTTTATCAAACAAGTCTGTTTTCAACTATAATCTTGCTGTGATTTTTTTCCATGATGAACACATTTTTTACCCTGTGTTATGCTTGGAGGCTGTGGTTTCAACCAGGAAGCTGTTATTGTCTTTTCTGCTATCAGTAGCAGGATTCTCAGTAAATATTTGGAGTTCTTATCTGTCATACTGTCAGGAATTATACCCAAAATGTAAACTGCTGGTTCCAAAGGTAAATTAATACCCATAATCTGTTTAATCTCCTTTTGAATATTTTTCCAGGAATTCTGTAATTTTGGGCAATCCCAGAATATATGAGTGGAATCATCCAATGCCCCACACTCCCTCCAGCATAAATCAGTTGTATTGCTGTATTTTGATGTAACGAACGGAGTGTAAAAGTAACGCATTTTCACTTTCCAATCAAATTCCCTCCAGGTTGGGCTGTTAGTTATTTTATGTCTCTCTTTAAATGTTTATTCCCACTCTTCTTCTGATATTATGATATTCTCTTCCAGCTCCCACTTTACTTTGATATCCAAATTGTTATCCGTGTTGTAGTGCTTTGTAGATTTTTGATATCACTCCTTTTTTTGACTTGTCCTCTGAGAATGACCAAAGCACTTCTTCTAATTTAGATAGTGTCTTACGGATTGTTCTCCCATTCCTGGTGTTTCTGTAGATAATCTCTTAGCTGTAAGAACTTGTAAAAGTCTTGAGCTGGTAAATTAAATTCCTTTTGAAGTTGTGTGAATGATTTCATTGTTTGTCCCTGAAACATTTGATCAATATATATTAGCCCTTTATTAGCCCATTTGTTAAATCCTGCATCTATGGTAGATGGTACAAAGTCTGGGTTCTTTGCAATCTTAGTAGCCCTGTCCATAGAATTTGACAGTTTCAACTTCTTTCGTACTGCTGACCAAATTTTCAATGTTCCCTTGACCCATTCATTGCCCATCTTGAGTCTCTTCCGAGTCTTCTCGTTTAAAAATGGAACTGATTCTAAAGACATATTTTGACATGCATTTTGCTCCATCTCCACCCACACCGAATCTCTTTAGTGATCCACATAATTAAGGCTCTGAGTTGTGCTGCCCAATAATAATTACTTAAATTAGGTAGGTTCAACCCTCCCTTCTCCTTTTTGCTAAGAAGCATCTTATATTTAATTCTAGCTTTTTTATTTTGCCATAAAAATCTAGATATGATTTTGTCAAATTTTTTCAGAGAGGCTCCAGAAATCATAATAGGCAATGACTGGAACAAAAAGAATAATCTTGGCAGTATATTCATTCTTACTGCTTCTACTCTACCCACCAGGGTCAATGGTCTAGCCATCTAGCCAAATCATTCTTTATCTCAGTTATCAGTTTCCCGTAGTTAGCTTCAAATAGCTGTGCTGTACTAGGAGTGATAATTATACACAGGTATCGAAACCTTTTTTTGGTCCATCTAAAGTGGACCTTTTCTTTACGTTCCATTGGACAATCTCCTGAGAGCATCATAGCTATTGATTTGGCTTCATTTGTCAAGTATCCTGATATTTCACCATATCCTTTCAGGTTGTCTTATCGCGCCGGTATCAACGTGTGGAGGGCTCAGTTACATATGTTAATAAATCATCTGCAAATAATGATGTTTTGTGTTCTATGCCTCCTTCATCTTTTATTCCTAAGAAGTTCCACTTCACGCGATCAAATGCCTTTTGTTCATCTAGGCTAAGTAGCATGGTAAGTTGGAGGTTATTTTTAGCACAAGATATAAGATTTAATGTTCTCCTGATATTGTTGGCCCCCTGTCTCCCCAGGATAAACCGTTTGATCTGGTTTGATTAATTTAGTTATATGTTGTTGCATTCTCTGTGCTAGTATGTTTGTTAATATTTTTAAATTATTACAGAGCAAGCTGGCAGGTCTATATCCTTCACATGAAGTCGGATCTTTGCCCTCCTTATGTTGCACGGAAATTATGGCTTCTGACCAAGTATCTGGGGGGGTTTCCTGTCGACAGGGCATAATTAAAAACCTTACATAATATTGGTGTTATCTCTTCTGCAAAACATTTATAAAATTCCCTTGGGAAGCCATCTGTACCTGGGGATTTGTTATTTTTAAGGGTTTTTATAATGTCGGCTATTTCTTGTGATGAAATTGATTTGATCATTTCAGATGCCTCTTCTGCTGTTAATACTGGTTAATACTTAGCTTTTTAAAGAATTCTTGTGTTTTGGTCTCAGTGAGATCAGACTCTGAGTCGTTGTACAAGTTTTTATAGTATTCTGCAAAGGCCTCTGCTATCTCTGTTGGCATAGCCATGATTAAATTGATTTGTCTGCGCTTTTCGCAGTTGGAATGCCAATAACCGGCTTGCCCTGTTGCCTATCTCATAATATCTTTGATTTATAAAACGAAGACCTCCTTCTGCTTTATAGATAATCTAATTCACGCCTAGCTTTTTTTTAACTCAAGGAGAGTGGAGTTGTTAGATGTTCTTTTATGTTCTGACTCTATATTTGAAAGTATTCCTTTAAATTTTTCTTTAGTTCTTGGACAACCTTTTCATCTGACAGGACTGACACATTGAGTCTCCAGTACTTAAAGAAGGATTCCCTGCCCAGCTTGAGAGATAGTATGACAGGGGCGTGGTCGCTTATAGGTATAGATTCTATGCTGCTGATGCTGTTCCTGACTTTGTGTATCTGTTGTTTTGAAACACAAAAAAAGCCTATTCTCAAATAACTACCATGTGGGTTAGAATAGAAGGTAAAGTCCCTTCCTTTCTCCATGGATCAATAAGACCCAATTCTTTTATAACATTACTTAGTGCTCTGGATTTTTTTGTATTTGGTCCACTCTCTGATGGCAGCCTATCTAATTTACCATTCTGTATGGTATTGAAATCTCCCCCCCATAATTATCATCCCTTGTCCGTTACTGGTAACTATATTAGCTATGTTTTTAAAAAATGTTTCATTTTCCTCATCTGGGGCATAAATGTTTAAAACTGAAATAGTCAGGCAATTTTAACATGAATCTGTAGTACTTAAATCCTGTAACTAGCTCCTATTAAATTCTTTGAGCATTATGGTAAACAGATATTGTCTGCATTATATTTCAGGATTTACATTTAGTTTCACCTTTAGTCCCAGGCTATTGTCCAGTCCTTACCACTGTGAACCTCAGAGTTCACTCTGAGATGTTCCTCTGTGATGCGTGGCTGTCTCCTCTACCCCTTCTGTCCTGTCACCGCGGTCCAGCTGCCCTGCATCCTCACTCTCTGTAGTTTCTCCCACTCGTCTTCCTCCACATGAATCCCCATGTCCTTCAGCATGGGTGCAGCCTCCATCAGTGTGGTGAATGTCCTCGTCCCTGTTTCCATAAACGCCTTCAGTTGTGCGGGGTATGGAGATTGTGCCTTTATGTTATTCTCCTTCAATGTTTTTATTACTTCCCACACTTATTTCCTCTTCTTCTGTATCTTGGTAGTGTAGTCTTGATTGAAGTAGATGGTCCGTCCCTCGTATGTTATTTTTTGTTTCCATGTTTGCTGTATGACGTGGTCTTTCACCTGGTGGTCTATGAAGCGGGCAATGATGGGAACCGAAAGAGAGCGCGGGCTCTCTTTCGGTTTGGCAATCAGCGAGCGGTGCGTTCTTTCAATGCGGATGTCCATGGCCACTGGGATTTGTAGTGATGAACGGATAAAGTTAGTCACAAATCCTATGGTGTCGTTTTCCTCAGAGCCCTCCGGAATGCCATGTATTCGTATGCTGTTCCGTCTCGCTCTTGATTTCAAGTCTCACATTTTGCAGCTAACATCGCCTCTTGGTGAAGAAGAAAAGCGACTGATCTTTCAAGCTGCGCTGCCCTATCTTCAGTCTCCCCCAGCCTATCTTCCATGTCCACTGTTCGTTGCTCCAGCAGTTTCTCTCCACAAGTTCTTTTAAATCAGTTTCTAGTCTCACCAGAGCATGCTTGTTGTCGTTGGCCGCTTCGGTGTGTTCTTGTCTTAATTTGCTCAGCTCCGCCAATATTACCGAGTCCTGTTCCCCACCGACGGGTCTCTTATCTGGCGTGGCTCCCCTTGCCGAGTCCGTACCTTCAATGTTTCATTTTCCTTTCTGTTAGACCTTGTCTCCATTTTTTTTCTTTTCGTTAAATTTCGCTGTCAAGTTTCCTTGACTTTAGCCCACTTTCTGTAGCTTTCAAAAGAGCTAGTTTTAATTCGTTACTTTGAGAGCTAACTTTTTAAGCTGTCTCACCCAACATGGCGCCATAATTTTCTGTTTATGTTAGAATGAGAGGACTGAATAGTAGCACCATGCGGGACTCTGTAAGGGAGAAGAAACAAAAAATGTCTTCAGAGGTAGTTTGCAACAGGCGAATAAAAGGGAAGCATCCGCTGACATAACAGACACATGATGTTTTAACGATGAGCTGGACATTATTCTGGGCTGTTACATTCCGTGTGGAAGTGCCTAAAATGTCTTTAAAGATGTTGATCAAGTGATAAAAAGTATAGTAATACTAGGTCTCCCCCTCTGTCACTCTCTCTCCTAAGAAGTTATCAAACTACTTTTACTGATATGAAATAGCATCTATGGGCAATGTCCAAGATTTTGTGGTAAAGCTGGAGTCTACATTCTTGGAGACTTAAAAGTTGCATCTCCTCCCCTCTGTGCTCCGTCCGGCATTATGTGCCCTCCCCTCTGAGCCTCCTAATGACACACCTCCTCCCGTAGTAGAACGAGCAGGCAGACCACAAACAAAAAGCGCAAGTTTTAAGTGAGAAGTGACAACGGAGAGCAAATAATTTCAATGACAAAATTCAATGATGTCACAGATTTGACAAACTGTTAAGTTATCACAATGCACGTTGTACAATGCATGTGGAAACAAATTTGGCTCTCATTACTCACTTTAATGTCCACAGCTGCCAAGCTAGCATTTTAGCATGTTATTGAGGTTTAAGTTAAGAGTGTCATTTCACAATTATGTATAGCTATCTAAAAACAGCTAGCTCTGGTACTGGGATAACAATGGAAAAGCTAACAGTATCTGCACTAATTAAGGTTAGTTAAAGTCATAGATAAGTGTTGGTTTTGTGGATTATTGTTATATATAAATTGTTATTTTGCTTTTAAGAGTTCCCATGAGAGCATGTCAGGGTCTCCGCTGCCAAGCACATCCACAGGCTGGAGTCAAGCTTGGGCCAAACATGAGGAGCGAGTTTATTTCCAGAATTATAACTGAACCAGAGGACCAAGCAGAGCGGATCGCCTATGAGGATGTATGTATATTGGAGTATATACATACATCCTCTATATACACCCTATATATATTTACATTTAACCACCTGTATGCAATAATCTTATTTTTTGTTTGTGCAAGTCTTTGTTTTGCAATTTGTTAGCGCAACTAATTGCAACTTTTTTTTTGGCATATTCTTTTTTTTTCCCTGAAACTTATTTTAAAAAGTGTAATACTATAGGTAGGTTTTAAAAAATGATTGAATTTGGACTTGCCATACTATGTTTACTTCACTGTCTTTCATTTCCTTTTTTTCAATTGTTAATAAACAGTGGTATATTTTGTATATTTCTTGTGTGTATTATTTTCTAAACTGACATTAAAAATTGAACATAGACTTGTTTTATGGATATAAATATAAAAAAGTCAATTATGACAAATCAGTGTAAATTGTGATAAAAACTGAGTGCTGACTCACATGAACAGGTGCAACACAGACTGAATGTGTATCTGTAGAGAAGAGAATAATTAAAAAACATCATACCAAACTACTGAAGTTATCAGGGTCAGTCAGCGAGGCCTCCTTCTGTTCAAAATCCTCCACTGAATCCATCTTTTCAATATGTGCTGCTAATGAGGTTCACTCCTCTGCAGCTTCTTCAGTTCCTCATGCAATGTCAGAGAGAAATAGTAGGTATCATTGTGCGTAACACCAAAAATGCGTGTGCACGTGCATGCATGTGCGCGTGCACATGTGTGCATTGCCCCTCCCCTGACCCTGCCTACTCCCACCCCTCTGACTTGACGTGGGAGTGGGTGTGTTTAACTGTGTGTTGTGCATTTGAATCCATTTACCCATCTTTTCCGAAGCAGCAGCATCATCAGTGGCAGCAGAAGACCCATCCAATCATGGCAAACGTGAG
>JAPQLA010202380.1:0-20330 GCA_029822935.1 Naso vlamingii | reverse complement strand
AACAATTGCATATATAAAACAGGTTAAAACAATTGCATATGTCTGCAAAGCATACTAAGGTGGATCATATACTTACAGAAGTTAAAGAAATAACTGATGAGCGTGGAAGGGTAAGGGCAGGCCGATTTCAGACATCGTGGTTCAACCACACAATAAGCATTTTTGTTGAGGCCTGCTGATGCCCTTACACCTGCCTTGCACCCACAGGGCTGCCCTCCAGATCAGGTAAAAGAGGTTCTCTCACGGCTTCCAGCGGTGTCACAGAAGTTTGCCAAATACTGGATCTGTAAGGCCCGTCTGATGGAGCAAGACGGCGACCTGGATGTCTTGCCTATGTTTGAAAAGGCTGTAGGTGTTGTGTTAGAGGTAAGACATCCATTAGATTTAACCTTCACAGCATATTGTCCAGAAGAGATTTGTATGGTTTTCTGATACGCCTGGTGGAGTTCTCTTGTGAAGTTT
Organism: Naso vlamingii; assembly: GCA_029822935.1. Classification (NCBI taxonomy): domain Eukaryota; kingdom Metazoa; phylum Chordata; class Actinopteri; order Acanthuriformes; family Acanthuridae; genus Naso; species Naso vlamingii. Next base: position 19,868 of record JAPQLA010202380.1, on the reverse strand, counting down.
CTCTTGCAGTTACGTTTAGTGTTACTCACCAAACTGTATTGTATCTACCTATGCCTGTGATTAAATTTCGCCCTTGTTTCCTCTAGCTAGCAATCTTGATGTGCACAGCTCTCCTGCCAGTCAGCCTAATGCAAACAGCGGTGGTGAATGAAGCGCAAGGAGCGAGATTCATTGATGCAGAAATTTTTAAAAACCAAGAAAGCACGGATGTGTTCCCAGCCACCTTTCAGATTTTTTTTTCTTTTTGTAGAAAAACCAAACAAAATAATAATAAAAAAAACCAAAATAATAACGTGAAAGTACATGCTTTTTAAAACGTGTCTAGAAAGGGACTTTGATTATTTTAAATTCAGAATTGTTTGCATTCATCACCTGCTGGTGTCTAATGATTGTAGAAACCTCTAAAAGAGCAACAGAGGAGGATCCCTCTTCCAGGTTGGACTTACATGCAATAGCTGTCATGTGGACAGATGAGAGCAACATTGTGAAAGTACAGTGTGGAGTATACAGTATCAACGCAAAAGCATATTATTGCTTAAAAAAAAAATCTCTGGGGATCCTTCAATTCAGTTTGAAGTTGGAGCCCATGTAGTCAGCATTCCATATGTCTTTGTAGAAAAAAAATGCTTTTTGTTATAGAAAATGATCATTGGCCCACTCTCCACTGCACAGTTCTCGTGTTATCCTGCTCCTGACAGCTTGATTTGCCCAACACACTGAAACATGTCGCTGAAGTTGTGTCATAATCTTAAGAATTCCTTCTCTGCACCTTTTTTTAATTCTAGCCAGTGGATGAGCTGCGCGCTGTGGTGTTTGAGATCCTCAAAAAAAAGGATGAAATCCAAGGTAGTGGGCTCGCACATCTTGCATTAGCAGGACTAAGACATACTCTCAGTTTTTCTTGATATTGTAAAATTCATTGCTTCAGACTGAAACTTTATTGAAGCCTTGAGATGCATGTGGTCAGCTTTGAAAAAACATGACAGTTCTACACATCTTTCATATATTACTGATACTGTTTATCTTTTGAAGCCAGCAATGCAGTCTGACGATAGCCGATCAGCAACCTGCAATCATGCCGCAATTTTCCTTGGAAATTGCCTTTTTAATTTTCTCACGAAGTGTTGACCTAAAGAAAGCTTAAAAAAGTAAATATTGGACTACCATCAGCCAGATGAACAGAAACACAACTCCACATGAGTAACAGGTTTTCTCCACATTTGCCAAATGTTTACAAAAGCACTGTTTTGACAAACACGTTAGCCTTTGTATGAAATGATAATTATGTATCCGAATGTGGTTTACAGTTTGTTGACCAAAACACAGTTCAGTTGTGAAGTTCAGTATAATTAAATGTGTAATTTTAACAGGGACATTTAAATAAATTGCTAGTTCTTACAATTAGTTTTTAAAAAATTTTTTTAACTTAGATTTTTATGTTTTTGTCAGCAGCTGAAGAAAATGAAAAAGAAGAGGAGCAGATTCCTGCAGGTGAAAGCACTCCAGAGAGTGTCAACAACCCGATAGTGACTCCCAAACCTGTTAGAGCCCTTATTTGTGGGGAGAGAGGAGACTCATCTGTAGTCAAGTACAAGATCACAGCAACTCCTGGGTATGTTTTATTCATTATTAAAACTTCCAACAACTCTATCTACAATTTTCATTCTTCTGCTTGTTTAAATATATGTCAGATAAGAATTAAATCACAAAACCAAATTATAGTCCTGTAAAGGATTATCAATTGGACAAATGAAGAACATTATAATTTTAGGTATGTGACTACCTATTTTCTAATCAGCCTTTGTCAGGTGACACAACACTCACAAAAAAGCTGCAGTGCATTGTGGGTCCATTTTAGTGGTACAATGATGTCGCTGCCACTGCGGTCTAAAGTAGCTTGAGACTAAGGACAAAACTCCGCTCTTTATTCAGAGGACGCAGCCTCTTAGCTCAGAATGCACATGCATGCACACACATTTAATACATGTGGACTGATGCAGGTGGAGTTGAGGAGACATAACGTTACGTTGTCACCATGCTCATGTTGTTATGAAGCGAAGGCTAAATTGCATGGCCAGATTTTTAGAATTTATTAATGAAACTATTTTATTTATATTATTTATTTAAGAAAACGCATATCGCAGGTCCAGTGATGTGACCGTTGTGCATGCACACATCGCTATGACGATGTTTAAACAATACATCGTTCAGCCCTATGTGATACCAAGACTGCAAGTGCTAAACTCAAAAGCATATACCCAACAAAAACAAAACCCAAAACAAAACAAAGAAAGGCTCCACCAAAGTTTAAATGATCATGGCCAACTCTTGCTGACCAAAGAGCATAACAGTCTTTCGGTCAAAATGTAAGCAGATCCTTTATCCAGCCGTTGGTAAAGTGTCCATGAGCTTCAAGACATTTATAGTTTCTTAACTATTCACAGTATACACACTTACACAGCAAACACGATAGTTGGCAGTGTCCAGGGATGAAGTTGGACTGACCAGTGCAGCATCCAGCTCTTTGCTGTTAGGTCGTATGAATCAGTGTCATTAATTGAAAACAACTTGTGTGCAAAACTCACTGCTGCCAGTAACACATGTTAAAACAGCAGGTCCTCTGAGAAACAAGCCTTTAAAAAGTTTCACAACTCAACATTTGACGGTCTGTTTCAGAACCAGTAGTGCCTTCAGGTCCTCGTAGACAGACTTTTATTTATTCTTAAGCATTCAGTAAATCCCTTCCTGTAAAGTATTCAGTCCAGAACATAGTGTTTTATCCATAAATGTTTACTAAAATAGTGAAATCTGTGACCACAACTGCGTTTTTAGGCTTTTATTTGATAAGAATGGTTCTGTTGTTCACATCAGCCATCACTGCTCTTCTTGTCAGATACGACGGATATCAGCACTATTTGAAGGACACCTCGCTAGACAAATGGCTTTCCTACAGTATTTAAGGCAGGAAGCTTGAAACAGTATAATACAATGATGGCTGTCCTTTGGCCCAGTGGATGTATTATTTGGTTTCTTGGTAATCAGCAACTTGTTTCATCCTCTCCTGTCAAATGACGCACTGCGAGAAAGCATCCTAACTGTATGGTCACACCGCCAGCGGCCTGAGCAGCAGAGGACGTTCTGGACGCTGGCATCACGCTGCCTGTTTGCTGCTTGCCGTCGCCAGGGGGCGGGTCCTAAGCAACATTGCAGACATCATGTTTGGTTTTGACCAATATCAAGTTTGTAGAACAGTTGTGGTTGTAGGTGGCATATCTTCAGTTCTCCAGTCCACCCACCATGGAGCGCACTTTGGTGAGTCTCCTTTGTGTAGGAGCGATTTAGGTCATAAAGCTGCGGAAAAACGGATAACGCAACCGTTAGCTTCTCCCCCATTGTCATCTCCATTTTAACCCAAACAAATGGTTGAGTGGCGCGGTGACAGGCGTCACTCAAATCCCGGTCTGCAGTTGGCTGCTGCTTCAGCGCAGACACCGCTCATTTGCATAAAGTTAAACTTTTCTCGACTCTCCTCGTCGCTCTGGACGCTGGCATCGCGCCGCTCGCTGCTGCCACAGCATCGGACGCTCCTCGTCACCAGCTCTCATTGAAAATGAATGACTTCCGGCCACTTTTTCTGCGCAGGTCGCCAGCAGTGTGACCATACAGTAAGGGTGTTATGGGTGTCAACCGCTGCAGTGCTGCAGAGCCGGTGGAATCAGCATTTTAGCCAAACATCCCTGGCATCCTTGTTGAGTTTGTGTGGGTATGGTATTCTCTCATTTTTCTTCTGCTTCTCCAGTTTGGCAATCTGGAAAACTTATAGCAACTTTACTGATCCACTCCTTCTGTGAGAGACAGCCGCTGCCTACTGTTGTTTACCTCCAAAATGGCATTTAGGGCACATGTCAATGAATACAGACACGTGACTGAGAAACACAGATAGCATTAGTGCAGTAATAAGATGCTTGACTCCTGTGTTACCCCTGGTTGTGTATAAGTGAACTCCCTAATCCTGAAGGAGATTGGTGGGATCCAGATCATGGAGGGTTTTCTGCGACAGCTGACTACGGTGATGACTGCTGATTGAAGTTTGTTGTTTCCAGTGTGTCAGGTCCATTGCTAAGCAGGTTCCATCTTCAGTCAATCTGTATGTCGGAGTGGCAATGGTGACAGTGATGTCAGCTACTTTGTCGACAGATCTTCCAGACATGACAGGCGTCGCTCACCAAAAGCATATAGCTAGGGCACATATAACTAGTTTTTCTTTCTTTGCTTTTAGTGGCCCTCAGAGTCAACAGAAAGAACCAGCAAGGGTCAACGGTCACGAAGTTCGCTTCTTCACCCCTGTAAGACGCTCAGTGCGAATCGAGAGAGCCTCGCTCCGATATCCCGTGTCTCTCCAGGACCATGATCTCTGCGTGGCATCCTACAATGACCTGCTACTGAAGGAGGATGAAGAAAATAGTGAAGAACAGGAGGCTGGTGAAACCAGCCCACCTACTGACAACACACCGTTGTACGTCTACAGACAGAATGAAGCACTTAAAGACAAGGTTTGCATCCAGCTTCTGTGCGATGAAGATGTTTAGCTTTATATGCTTTTCCTCTATTCCACCAGTTTGTACCTGAGATAAAACACAAATGTTCAGATGTTTCCAGTGGTTATATGGGAGGGAGAAAAAAATTCAGCGTGTTTGCATGCTTTGGTGTTGTCAAATCTCATCCTTTCACTGTAAAGGTGAGTTTTATCCTTGTAAAGATAGAGTCTGATATTTTGGGAAATGAGCTGTGGTTTCTTTAGAAGTTAGGTATTTCTCCCACTAGCTAGTGGAGAACTTAGTGTTTATATCTTTGAATTATTTTTATTTCTTCAAACAATGTGGTGTACATATTAATGTGAAATAAATGGCTGCTTTTTTAATCTATACTGTGTATACAGTGCCAGTTACTTTAATATCTGGAATGTGGACTCCGGAGCCTGAGTTGTGTGCCTTATAAGTGATCTGCAGGTTGTGGTGCTACAGAAATTGCAGCAATTGCAGTTTACCACACCTATAAATGCTTCGTTGCAGGTGCATGTGACAAAACAGCTGACGCAAACGTGAATCAGCACCACCTATTGAAATAAAAAGCATCATTGAGCATAATCAACTCCTGTTAATTGTCCAATCAAACCTCCATTTACACAGTTGTTCGATCTGACATATCTTAATCATTGGATAAGGTGCATTACACAGCGCTTAGAAAAAAAATGTGCTGGAGGTCACACTGTTCAAACGTGCTTTTTCTTATCTTAGCAGGAAACATGATTCAAGCAGTATCTAGTGACAAGCATTCATGTTGCACATCTACATAAGGCAAACTAATGAGCAGTTTATAACAAACTAATTCTCTTAAACCTAGCTCAAACTTTTCATTCATTTTTATGTATTATGTTTTTTGAATGTGAAACTTTATTCTTTGGAAACAGTGCTTTGGTAATAAAAAAAACAAAAAAAACCCCAAAACTTAACTTTATGTAGTAACCTTATCTCAAGCTTTTAGCAGCATGTTTTTTTCCACAGAGGATGGAGTTAGCTTACGAGTCCATGACAGTGCTTTGTTTCTGGAAAGATGAACTGCTGCAGAGCTCTCCTGGTATAATTTTTCAAGGCTTTGAGAACCACAAACAAAACTCCATGAGTAGGAGCTTGATGACACTGACATTAACATTGGCAAGGCCAACTGGGTGATAATGATTATCACCCAGTTGGCCTTGCCTTACATGTAAAATCAATAAAGTACAGTAGTAGTTTTATCCAGGTATCAGATACATTTAACATCCTTGGTTGAGTTTTGAGTGAACAACCATGACACCAGATTTAAAAAAAAGGATGATATTAAAGGTTCCTCTTCTCATCTCTGGACTGAACCGAGAATTGGTTTCTAGTTATGCACTATACTGGAATAAACACTCACCTGAGAACCTGTAAAACATTTCGGTCGTTTTAATTGCTGTGTCTCTTATAAAATTGAGGATAGAAATGAGAAGTATGTTCAAACAGCATACAAATGTAAAAATGAAATGCTGGGGTAAGGAAAGAAAATGCAGATACTCTGAAAAAGCACCAAATTTTGTTTCCTTTTCTACGACTTCATAGAAAGAATGTTGAGTTCTCACTTTTTTTTTTTTTTTTTTCATTGCTGTTTCTAAATGACAGGACGCCTTAGCAGATCGTGCGCTTTTATAAACGTGGCATAGCTCTGGATTTGAACAGGTTTATTCTCGGGAAATTTGACCGCAGGCTAAATTTCACAATCCCATCACATTGTCGTGACCCGCGCTGTGCGGCTGCGTCAGACGCACCGTCTTTAAAAGCGTCTCCAGTCTGCGCTGAGGAGCAAAGTGCACCGCCGCCGCAACTGCATGCTGTTGACTCGACCTGTCAGCTTTCCAAGACTACCGTCACTGACGGTAAGTGTATTATTTCAAACATGCACGTTATTTGCTCTCCTCTTGATGGATCTGATCTTAATTTTGTGCGGTTTCACTTGTTGAGGCGGCACTGTAACAAATCCATTTGAAGTTTATTTATCATGTATGCAGGAAAGTTCATTATGCTGCATATGTAATAAAGCCAGCGAGGAGTTTCAGCGATGAACCCTTTTTATTTTGTTAATGGTGCATTAGAAATGATGGGCAATAAACTTCTGGTAGTTATTTGGTTAATAAAATGCTGTAGGGAAGAAGTTATTTAGGCCAGGAAAGATGGACAGGGACTCACTCAGCCACAGTATGAGGCACTGTAACAGGAGACGTGCTCTTTTTGAGCCAACGCTTCAGCCAAATTTATTTACTGGAGGAGGAATAAGGTGACACTTAGGCTTTAAATTAGTACAATGTTATAAAAACAAAACACACAAAAAACCTTCAGAAATGCAGGAAGTTTATTTTAAGTCTTGCAAGTCACAAAATATACTCTGAGTAGGGATAGATTCTCCTGTAGAAAGTGCCTGCTGTTAGTCATCAGAGCTAAGTCTAGCTTTTATTGTTGCAGTTTGGGAAATGACTAAGTAACCTTCATTTAGTCAATTACTCTAGCCTACATAAATAAAGTACACATTTTAGTTTGATCTACCTGTAGCTACTTGTGTAGTTCATGGCATTTTACAGATTTACGTTGTACTCCACTACAATTATCTAGCAACTTGGATGTTCTGACGAGTACTGGATCATATTCTACCAACTGTCAACAGCCTTGTACTTCTTCCCACTTGATTTATTTAATTTTAGTTTATTTACTTTATTTTATGAATTTATTTTATTTTATTTTGCAATGGAATTAGGAGCGTTGCGAGTGCTGGACATTGTACTGTTTAGGAAATGAGTGAACCTTTACATGTGAGTGACAACAAGCCTCCAGCACGGCTGTGGTCTATCAGGCCATTTTGGACTGTTTTAAAGCACTATGTCTTTTTGTGGTTACACGTCCTGAGGAAGGTCCCGGCAACAGAAATGTCAGCCCTTCATAAAAAAACAATGCAGATGTGATACATGTGTGCAGAAATGGACTTTTTCTTTGATGTGATTCTTTGGAGGTTTTGATTTCCTGCACCACAAGAGGAGACCCAGCAGTGTGCATGATGGCTTCTTTTCAACTGCGCACACACAAGACATGGAAATTTGAACTACAACTGATAAAATAACTGGGAGAAGTGGGACAACCAGCGTTTTGCATAGGCTAAAAATAGTAATGTGAAGGAAATTTCTCCCTCTAGGCCTTTCCCTAATGTGTTTTGGCCTCCTTCACCCTATTTAAGTTTGATGCACTTTGTTGTTTCGATATAAAGAATTGTTTGCATTCCTCTCTTGCGGTGGCTGCCAAGGCTAAGGGCAAGATTCTTAGGTTACTGATAATGAGTGAACAGAAGCGCTGGACTCTCAGGAGACATCCAGCACAACTTGCCAAATCTCCTTGGTACATTGACTCTGTAAAACCAGAGCTAGACATGAACAAAATAACAAGAGATTAGCAAGACAAACGAGGTGTGTGTGTGTCTACACAGCACACAAGTGACATGCCATCAAATTGTGAAAGTAAACACTATGCAATGTTTAGAACCAGAAATTACCAGAAATTGACAAAAGGTGCAAATGAACAAGGTGCGAGTGTGTGCATCTACACAGCACAAGAGTAACACGTCACCACGGTGTTCTTTGTGAAAATTTCATTTGCATATTTTGCACAAGTCATGCCCGTCTCGACATGATCAGATGGCTCGCAGACCTGGCACCTCTTCCTCTTCCTTTTCCCCCCCTGTGGCAACCTAGAAAGAGGAGGATGATCATTACTTTACCATGTCTCTCTGGTGATCCCAAGACACACACGGACACTTACCGCATGCACTGGTGTACTAGGTGCAGTCCTCTCCTGGATCTTGCTCACTGTAGCTACAGCGGCTGGGGTCCTTGGCATGTGCCGCCTCTGTTGTATTTGCGGTACCACAAGCGCCTTTTTCCGGCTCCTTGAGGAAGATGCACCTCTTGTGCAGCTTTGACACGTTCCACTCAGGAAAGATCTCTTTCCAGATGACAAACACAGTGCAGGCCGATACATCGATGATGTCATAAATGATGACGAACAGCCAGAGTGCAATCGTTGGCTTAGTGCTCTAGGACCCTATTACTTTTCAAAGTTGCTGAGTAGCTGAGTGTCCACTAAGAGGGGTGGGGTGTTCCCATGACAACATAACAGGTTCCTGTCAAAAGTCATAACATCAAGTTTACTGCACTGTACGGGTGAGGTTGAGAGAATTGGGAGAAAGAGGGGATGGGGTAATTTGTGTGTGTGTGTGTGTGTGTGTGTGTGTGTGATTAGGGCGAAATATGTCTCACAGTTGCAAAGAAAGAAATAGTCCTTGACATTTTTGACCCCTTTTTAGCTTTCACTTTGACTGCCTGGTCAAATTGACCCGAACAGTATCTATGTAATATAAACATGCAGAGGAGGGTTGCAAATATGTGAAATAAAACATTTTCACTTTATATGTTGATTACACTAATTAAGGCAAGCAGAAGAAGTTTCATACTGAAAAAAATACACAACAGGAGGGTTAGGTCATCCCTCTGTCTCCCAAACTTTCTGTTATGAGTGTAATGATAGCCATTTGGCCTCCAGGGGTCACCATTGTTAAGAGCTGCAGTTGATATACGGACTTCTTCTGTGTGAACCGTGGACTTCTGGGGTAGCTGTGTAGGTTACCTGTTTTGCACGCTCGTGTTGCCTAGATAAAAATACGAAGTTTGGAGTAAGAAAGTCCCAAGTGATTCTTTATGGTACACGGAAGTTACCACACTTTCATTGTCTCGCCTCACCTCTGACCAGATTTTCCTTCACAAGTAAAGCGACACAATATCCGTAATTTATAAAAGTGAACTAAAGCGTTATAAGTAGGCTATATAGGCTATAATTTCTTATCTCAAAAGGATATTTTGCAAACAGGCGACGCATGACTTGAAGAGGGCAGAACAGACGTTGTTTACATTACAGTACATGTACCAAACTTCCAAGACAGTACACGAACCTCCGGAGTTTGTCAGAACAGTGTCTTCAGCAATAGTCTGTTATTCATGACAGACCGTGGAATGCTGTGATTGACCGATCAGAATCAAGTATTCAGCACTCTATTTTGCAGGCCAGCTGAGCGCTTATCTGCAAATACTTTTCATGCTGCCTCCAGAGGTGTGGCCAGTGATTAGATTTTAGGCCCCATGAAAAGATTTCACATTGGGTCCTTTCACCCAACCACCACAGGCCATGCCAATCCTGTGCAATTTCTGCATTGACATCTATAGAACCCAGTTAACCCACTCAAAGCTTTAAATAATTACTTTTGCAGGTTTTAAATTGCAGCTCTCTTGTAGCCCGATACTTATTGTTAGATTAAAACTAGAGGAGGAAGCGCTGCATGGACCAGATGTTTCTTTGTTTCTCCAACAGGTGCTCTATAGTTGGCAGGTAAAAGTACTAAAATGGGGTATCCAAGGGGTTCTATCAGAATTTCATGGAAAAAAAAACAAACTACGGCACTCCATCTTGCAGTGGTGAGTGGTGAGACTCATTTCCTTCGTTGTGCTACACAACAAAGGTAATGAGAGTGTGACCACACCTGGTACAAAATTCGGACTAAGTGTTTGTCAGACCCTGATGAGGACGTGAAGTCAATATGCGTTGGTCTGTTTTGTTTGCCTAGCTGATGAATAAATAACAATTTTTTCACTGCAAGATGGAGTGCCGTGTTTTGTTTTGTTTTTTTCCAAGAAATTCTGATAGAACTCCCTGGATACCCCATTTTAGTACTTATTGTTAGATATTTCCCAACTATGGTGTGCACATAATATGTTTATTATTTAATTATATTCAGCAACGTAATCACGCTATAACAACTCATGTAATGACATGTCATTAAACAGATTACTGCTTATGATCACCTCCTTCAGTTTGTAGTAGGAGTGGTACATTAGGGTGGTGGTGGTATGGAGTAAGGAGATGGGGCTCCTAAAGCTGCATCTTTTGCTGCCTCTGTCTGGCCCTGCACGAGACACGGGAAAGCAAAACTGATTTAGTATGGATAGCTAGCTATAGGTTTGCTTGTATAAATATCAGTTAAAAGAGGAACATATTTTAAACACTAAAAATTTTCTTTGAAGATAATTTTCAGGAGCAAAAGTCCAGTGAAGTCCTATGTAAGCTAATTAAATTTCACAATTCACAGGCTGCACCAACCCTTTTAAAAAAAAAAAAAATCTGGGTGAACAAACAAAACACAGGGTGACATACTGTCGCCCTGTGTTTTCTCTCTTCTGTCTTTCTTTTCTTTGTTTGTGTCTTTGGAATTTAGATTTCCCCTTTGAAAGCTGCTGCTGAGACAAGACATTCCATGTGCCTGGGCAGGCAGGACCAAACCATTTCATGTAAATAGAGGGGTTTAGGGAGTGCAGAGGCTCTGGGTGTTTAACTTTTGCCCAAAACAAGTTTAAAAAGAAACTTTCAATAAAACTGCAAGTTTTATCAATAGCTTCAGTTGAAACAAAATACTCTATTTATGATACTTAAGCAATAGTTTGTTTATTTAATAAATGTTTTAATGTTTTTTTTTGGGCCCCTGTTGTTCATCGGCCCTTAAAATCATCCCAACTTTCCGCTCCAGCGCCACAGAGAACAGAATGCAGGAGGTGTTCCAGATTTTGAAGCTAAAAAAGACATGCTGGCAAACCAGCATGGAGCCACTGAGCAACTTTAATGGGAATGAACGAGGCTTTGCCTCTGACATGGTGTCTAGTTCTCTATAATACATCCACGGGTGACCATGACTGCATCCACCGCCACACACGCATTATAAATGCGTCCTGCAGGTCACAACTCTGCACTAAACAGAACATCTTAACTGAGCTTACTCAACAGCACCAGCCAGGAGTGCTATGCACACACCCTCAATGACAGCTTCCAGGACTCTTGTCCCAGAATGAGCTTTAAATATTCATTGCCATCAGAATTAATAAGTCCCAAATATCCTTGGTTAAAGACAAAGGACTCTAAATTTTATGCTTTGATGTGTCTATCATCAAAATCAATCATTATTACGCTTTGCTGCACCCTGCCGCCAAAGTTATGGAAAAAGAAAAAGCTAAAATAACTTTGCGTAATGTGAGCTCTGCATGGCTCCAGCAAAATCTTTATTTTGACTCATTTTATGACTTCGGAGGACATTGATTGTCTGTTTTTAACAGAAATGTGGTAAGACCAGGCGATTGCAGCCAGCTTGAGCTCTCCTGGGGTAGGGGCCTGTGGAGGAGGTGTTACTGTAATGTTCAAAAATGATTTCAAGTGCAGCTCTGCTTCTGCATATAGTTTTTCAAGTTGTAATGGTATTTAAAATAAACTCTGTCATTCTACCTCTCTGTATTGTCATATATATCCACTCCCATCTTTTAACCTAGTGATTTCTACCGAATTATCAGAATAGGGCTGCACAATTTTGAAAAAAATATATAATTGCAATTGGACTAATATTGCAATAGCACTAGGTCTCAGACTCATGTCCCCCACAGAGGACAAAAATGAATTGCCTGGTCTTAAAAATGAGAGATGAGAATCCAGCCTAAGACATAAATATTGACCAAGATAATAAGGAAAATAAAAAAGACTACAAATGAGGCAAATGATTTCTTTCCAGTATTAAAATGAAACACAGATGTTTTTCGATGTTCTGGTCTCCTCTGGATTTATAAGTACTGCAGATTGTGTTTCTGACTTATTAAAGTTTTTTTTCCCCCTTTCTCTTCTGCCAGAACACTGCTGAGACAACATGGCCCCTCATCCACCATCTGTCATGAAGAGTAAAGATGGGAAATACATGACAGTGATGAAGTTCAAAGATGGACTAAAGCTGTTAGCCACTGACCTTCAAAAGACTGAAGATAAAGGTACAACTAACCTTGAAGACGATTTTCAGAATAAGTGATTGTTTTGCAAAGGCACCCTTTTGATGTCATTTTGATCTGCGCATTCCATTCCCCTTGGATTGTGCCATACAAAGTACTTATGCAGAGGTGTTTGTTTTGAGTGTCCACATCTGATTTTAAATGATTATGATTATTACAGCAAATGCTTGGATTCAGACTCTAAGTAAATATGTTTTCTTGCTTCTGTCCTTATCACCTTCAGTGCACATACAGAGACGTGTAATAAACAAGAAAAACCAGATTGCTTTATATTTCCAGCGTGGCAATAATTACTATTACCCAAAGGTGGATGGAAACAGGCTGACGGTAAGTATAAATGTGTATGTAATATATTCATGTATTCTGTCGTATTATTTTCATCCAGTAACTTTCATCATGTCAAATAGATCGAGTAAAACCAGTAAAAGGTAATGTAGGCGGGTCCTACCAGAGGGTAGGAGAAATAGCAACGTTTATTTGGTGAATATCTCCAGCAAACTTTTTTGGGATGGAGATAGTGTTTTGCCGCATTCACGTGCTCCTCCGAAGCTCTGACTTTCTTGTTGTAAAATCGTACGATACTGTTCAAGTGCTCTGGATCCTCTGAAGCTCCAACTTCCTGGTTATGAAGTAGTAAAATACAGTGTGACAGTGTTCAAATGCTCTGCTACATGTAAAATAAAGTACAACCTGTGAGAGGCAACAATATGCCAAAAGGCATTTAGCCTGCCAGCATTGCTATTAAAAAGAAGAAGAATGTTCAGCTCCTTATGCAGTTAAAGTCAGTCATGACTCGTTTTAAACAATAGTGTGTTCAAAGTTGGGGTGGGTAGTTTATCTTTGGTGTTATTGCGTAAAATTTTCATAATAACCTTTCAGCATATTGTAATTCAGGTGGTCTAACCACTACACCTTTGCACCTCTCCTTGACTCTGTATTCAGACCATGACAAGACTTTCGGCGAATTGTGGTAATTTCAGAAAGCATGTATTCCTATTGGCTGCTCTATGCTGTGCTTCTTAGCAACAGGTGACGTCGCTACAAGCTGAATGGCTGTTGAAACAAGTGACAAGCCTTCCCTTCTAAAACTGGCCTCTGCTGACAATAGCGTCTGCAGGCGACACTGACAGCCAGCTTGAATCGAGCTGTGACGGACCATTTTATTTCATTACGACCATTTCATCTCATCCTGAATCTTTGGTGTAAACAGGTCTTTAAAGCGACAGCGACAAAAAATGAAATTAAAATGTGAGCCAGAGCAAAAGGGAGGGGAGGGTGCAGCAGAGTTGTTTCCTTAGGAGTCTCAGGCTACAGCTAGCTTGATTTCTAGTACCCTAGCTTTAATGTTTTGCTCTTCATCTGCCTCCTTTATCAAGATATTCATCGTTTTATCACCTAGCCCTACTAACCACAGTATATAAATTTTACCTTCAATTGGTGACACCAAATTCATGCGTTCCACCAGTTTTGTTGTTGGTGTGGTTGTGCGTCATGAAATGTCATATCTTGGAAGTTTGAGTAACACGGAAATTTCTGAATTTCCCACTGGCATATACATTGAGGGACCGTTCATGTGTTCACAACTTGTAAATATGGTGAAGTACGATGTTTCGGATGAGCACATGAACAAGCATCTGACTGCAGAAACAGTATGACTGCTTCTTGTAGGGTAGCACAGAGTTTTTCCTTGCCACTGCTTTATTACTGCCCAAAACCAAAACTAGCAAAGTTAAAACATTTAGAAAGGAGGTCTCTCAGTTTTCAGATTTGGCCACTCCTCTGCTACCATATCTAGCCACAGCTGATCCCTGAAAGATGGAGCATACAACAAACTTTTGATAGCCACATTTCAATCACACAGTGTGTAAGTGCCTCTGCTAAAAAGAAAATACAAACTCTCTCATATTAAGGATTATATTGTAGATTGCGAATGACATAAAAAATTAATTGACAAACTTTTTACTGAATGTGCACCTTCTTTGCTTCTTTCTGTACAAATTGGGACCTAAACATTGTGTTTTGTGTGTTCACAGTTGGAGGAGAGGGCTGGTAATAACATCCAAGAAAACATATCTGAGAGTTCTTGGTTTGAGAAACAAAACCTGGGAAACGCTGAGTATTACGGCCTGCGATCTGTGACTGAACCCCCGCAATACCTCTCTTTGGACAAAAAAAAGAAGTTCTTCATCCTCGTGGCAGCCCTTAAAAAGTGCGTTCTGGTCACAGATAAGACAGAGTAAAAGGTATGTTGTCCTTATTACCATAGTTATTTTATGTTGTTTTTTTTTAATGGTTTGGATGGCATCTACTTTAACCAGTTTGAAAATAAAATAGTTGCACACTGGGAAAAACAGCTGCTCCAGATGGGTACATTTTTATATTTTTCTGATATCTTGTTGCAATAGATTACCACAATACTAAATAAGATTCAGCAAAGCCTAACCGTTTAATTTACATCACAAATGGCTCTTCCAAAAATCAGTGAATAAAGATAAAGCACCGGAAGAGGCAGAAAAAAAGCTTTCACTCATGGGATAATAAAGAACGAATGAGACTTTGGGCACAGTACCACTTCGGTGTCATTCATAGACTACAAATTCCAAATGTTTTGTATTTTAAGTACCTTCAAATCAGCTTTCACATCACAGTAAATAAATAATGAATCTATAAAGCTGATATTGAACCATTAAATGGTGAATGGTCTGCATTTACATTGCATTTTCAAATACAAGTCAACATTCACTCATTCACAAAGACGTTCCTACATTTACAGAGACTCACACACACTTCCACACCAGTGGCAAAGCCATCGATTTGATGTTCAGTATCTTGCCAAAGCACACTTCAACATGAAGGCAGCAGGAAGAATGGACTACCTACCCTACTTCCTGAGCCTCATACCTCTGCTTATTTAGAAACTGATCCTCACCCTTCCTCTCTGTCTTTTTTTCTCCTTAGGCATCCATCAGCTTCAACTCAAAGATTTCCCTGCTTCCTCTGCACTTTACCAAATCTGCTCCCGCTCGGGCCAAATAGACTGTGGAGTTTTTTAGCTCATTTGTCATTCTTGGGGGTCTTCTTGTTTAATTTAAATAAACAGGTAACCTTGAAATTGAAGTAAATATGGGGAACTTGGAAAAGACATGAAGAAAGATCAAAACAAATCATAAGGTCTGGTATGAGTCAAAATTATGGCTTTTTGTGAAACCTTTCCCAGCTGTTAATTCCCATGCTTTAGATTCCCTCTTGATGTGAAAATATTCCTCAAATACTTTTGATATTTTGATTTAAGAAAAAAAACAAAACAAAACAGGGGTCGGGGGTGTACCTTCTTATTTTTCTGACATATTTGTATATCTGTGCTTCAAGCTTATAATTTTTTGTTCGCCAACAGTTGGTGGGTTTAACCCTAAGCTGTTTAATAAAATTCAAACTGGAGCTCCACACCGCTCCTGACTGAAACAGACTGCATGGGACTCTTTAATGCAACAACTTTCATGGTCCACTAGACTGACTGGCTGAGCTAGAGCCAAAATCTGCAAGTTCACACACCTTATTCAGACATTGTCTTAGTAGACAAATAGTGAATGTAGTTTAGTTATCAGCATCAGCATTTATGCACTTTCATTAGTGTCATTTTCATACTAACAGCTTTAACTCTAAATATAAGCACATGTTCTAATAAACAGTTGTGTATCTGAATTGTGTCCTCGTGCCTTCCTGTTGTTGTTTAGTTTGAGACATTTAAAGAAGTGGTGAGAGAGAGTGAGAGTGACGTTAAATTAAAGCTTGAGTCACTCTCACTTTCTTCCCCCACAGTCTCATTAAGGTCAGATCAAATCTGTTACAATATGATGAAATGGTATTTCCCTTCACAGCTAGTTCCAGTAAACTCGTAAGTAATTACATTCCTGGGGATTTTGACTCCCTTAGTGACTGTCTCACGCACATTTCCTCTGAACTCACTTTTAGTCTTGCCTCGTATGGCAAAGGTGTCATAAAACATTTGTTAACACTATTATCATTCATGCTGTGCAAACAAGCAATGTTCAAACCCCACATAATGCAGAACTAAAGATTAATGTTTTTAAAGATTTTGAGACTGACTTCATAGCTCCTCTCTTCAGTTTGGTCATTTTTTTAATCAAGGATGACTACGACATATGAGATGCAAACGTGATTTTTGTTTGAATAGTGAGGCATAAAGAGAGTGAGTGGTATTCAGATGCATGAGAGTGACAGAGCGGGGTGAGAGCACATAAGAAAAACATGAATATAAGTACTGGTTTGACTAATTTCAGATGTTTCCTATATTTTCTCTGTTCTTCTCCATCAGCAATTAAATAACTAAAAAATGATCTTTTAAGAAATAAAAGCAATAAACAAGAAATATCCTGTGAGAGGCAGAATAGTATCGACAACAGAACAAAAGTATCTCTTGAGAAAAGTTAGACAAAATTATTTTATAGATCTCAGCTGAATAATAATAAGATAAGACATGTATTCTGTGCCTTAAATATAGAGAGCGTGAAAGATATTAAATGTAATTTGAAGACACAAAGTCCTGGATTCATTTCTTAGCCCTTTAAAAAAAAACAAAAAAAAAACAACAACAAATGTTTAGATACCAAGGTTGAATGTAACTGTAGCTGTGTCACAGTAACATTTTGGAATTTAAAAGCTGTTAAACAGCATCATATGTAAATTAGATGCCCCAAAAACCTAGACTTTTCAGCCAAATTACAAAATCAGTACATATCGATACTTTTGAGGTTACACCAGGTCATGCAGCATTCAGTTGGAGTTCTCTTCATGTTCAAGAAGTGACTGCTGTGAATCATGGTCTGTGGATGTTCTCCTTTGTCCAGGTCATTGTTAAATCAAATCGCAACTGGACTCGTGTCTGACTGGACTAGGCTGACTACAGTGAATCAGAGTTATTGCAGCCCACGCCGCCTTCTTCCACCCTACTCTCCATTCCTCAGTCCTGTGGAAAAGATGTTGGGAAGAGGAGGTGGAAAGTTGCATAAGCATCATCCACATGCTCAGACCTCTTGGATGCAATGGACCCTGGATGTCTGGACATATCTGCACCAGACTGCCAAGGATGGAGCAGGCTTGAAAAACATGTTTGATCAAAGTCCACTGCAAAATTCAGTTGAGTCTTAACTAGTTTTTATATTCTCATGAAACGAAGGTCATTATAGCCTCCATGATGAAGTTTTTAAACAGCAGTTTTAAACAGCAATCATTTTACATGGTTAAGCTTGTGTTAGGAAGGCTTAGTGACAGGAAGGCTTTGCGAGTCACTAAACAGACCCTAAAAAGGTACTCAGTGCTTAGAAAAGTGACACTGAGAGGGTCTTGACCGAGCATCAGTATGTGATGAGTTAACAGTGAAAATAAGTTACTGCATATTCTCAGTGATATATTTCACGGTAAGTGCTAATTATTCTTTGTGCTTAAAGTATGTGTAGCATAAGGAGGCTATAACTTTTATTTCGTTGTGTAATATTATTGTGCATCCCTAAGAAAGCAGATTAAAAAGAGATTACCGAAGGGACGCCCTTGTAGCTCAGTTGGTAGAGCGGGCACCACATGTACAGGCGCTGTATCCTCCCTGCAGCAACTATGGGTTTGATTCCACCCTGCAGCCTTTTGCTGATGTCATCCCTTCTCTCTCTCCTCCATTTCCTGTGCAATTCTTCAGCTGTCCTATCAATAAAGCCTCAAAAAGCCCCCAAGATATCTTTAAAAAAAAGGATTGCCAAAAAAAAAAAAAAACCAACAACAACTAAGACTATAATGAATTAATTTTTTAAAATTATGTTTTAATTATTTTGAATTTTAAATTTCAAAAACATTGTGGCATTATTTTAGTTTTCCCTAAGAGTCATGGCCACTATTGAGGGTTACTTGGTCAATGGGAGAGTCACCTTCTAGAGAACTGAACATGGTGGGAGGACAGACTAGTGCAGGTGCAGATGAGCCTGACTCCCACACAAGTAAACAGCTGGGAGTATGTTCAGACTTTGCACTGGTTCCTTACTTGAAACAGCTGCATGAAAAATATTTGTAATAACATCATTTGATTTGTTGACCAAGTTGTCTCTTTGTTTACCAGTTTTAACATTTCTCTAAATTTGACTGAATTTTGACTGAAACTCAGACCAAAACATTTAGCTAGTATTTTGAAATGATGCTTTAACCCTAAGCCTGACCCTCTTTACCATTGTGGATAGGTATGTTTAAGTGTGGAGGAGCAAAAACCTCTGTTAAAGTACTGAAAGTTAATAATGATAAAATGCCATGGGAGGCAATAAACTTTTTTGATGTTGAACCCACAGGCTTAGATCCTTCCTGTTTGCAACTGAATTAATCATTAGTTTAATGTTAACGCTTTTACCCTCACCCTGTGTAAACACTGGTGCAAGTATGAGCTGGCAGCAGTTATAAATGCCAAAGCCCCACACCTCCACACTACTTGCAGCTGCACCTGTTGTCATGTCGAAGAAATCTGGTTATGTATAGTTTTTGTTTTGCGTCTACATTGTCTTTTTGGCTTCCTGTTTATTTTGAAACCTAACTCTCCTCTCGTTTCAGGTAACTTGCCCCTTCCTCTTGTGTGTTCCCTGCTGGTCTGATTGTCTTCCCTGCCCTGATTGTTTCCACCTGTTCCCCATTACCTTGTGTGTTTAAAGTCTGCATTTCCCTTTGCTCTGTGCCCGTTTGTCTTGTCCTGTTTGTCAGAGAACCTACGCCATCTTCATGTCATTTTGTCAAGTCAGGTTTTGTACTATTTTGATACTTTGTCTTGCTTTTGCCATAGTCTTATTTTATTTTGATACTTTGTCTGGTCTTTTCTTTGTCATAGTAGTTTTTCCTCTGAAGAGTGATTTTTTTGTCCCAAGTGACAGTAGTAATTTTGAGTTAAGTGATTCTTTTATTTCTGATAAAGTTTTTCCTCTGTTGGAGTGATTTTCCTCTGCACTTTGTTATTAAAGACTGTTCTTTTGAACCTCATTTATCGAGTCGTGCGTTTGGGTCCAAGTCCTAGTTCAGTTGTGACACCTGTCACCTCACCTTCATTTATTGCCATCAAGTCCTTATATTACTAATCCTTAAAGTGACTTTAATCAATATTTTATCATGACATCATATCAAATACAAAAGGGGTTCTGAGAATTATCTCCCAAAGCTTCAGTTTTTCTCAGCTTTACAGCTTTTAATAACAAGTTTCAGTTAATTGTTTAGCTGTTCTGCTCACATCTTTACTACTTGTTCATCTCACAGCTCTCATATCTTTGTTTTCAGCAAAAGTAGTTAGCCTACTTAATGTTACAGTTCCACAGGCTGCTACATTTATTCCTAATCTTTTTAAAGG
>JAPQLA010202375.1:2556-20333 GCA_029822935.1 Naso vlamingii | reverse complement strand
ACCCGGGTCCGCTGCACGAGGACATAGCCTCTGTATATGGGGCGCCTGCTCTACCGACTGAGCCACCGGGCGCCCCAACTTTTGGATTTCTAAGGACACCCCTACACTGGATGATTGGTACAAGGAAACACTGAGAGCACTTCCCCCTGGAAAAACTGACTTACACCCTTCATAAGGGATTTGTCAAGATATGGCAACCGGTTCTGGAGAAAGTGGACCCCGATGGACTGACTTTTGTTTTACCTGGTTAACAACATGAGAAACGACTACAGTAAATACTAGCAACTTGGACATCATTGTGCCAGCCTGATGGTGTATGTGTTTTGTCTTGTTTAGGTTTTGTCATTTTCTGTCTTTGTCTTTCCTTTACTCTTCTAATTTTTTGTATTATGTCCATTTATAGTGTGCCTTGCTGCACTTTGTTCCTTTGTTAAATATGTTCAACTTAAAAAAAAAAAAAAAGTGGTTCTACTTCTACTGAACTGAAGTGAAAAACTGACTGTCAGAACCTCAATAAAGAGAAAGTTAAAAAAAAAAAAAAAAAAAAAAACTTTCCATCACTCATCTGGATGAAGGAGCAAACATTAAGTGTCAGAGAGAGTGTGTCACATAAGCCTTACACAAATATTGTTGCTTTTCAGTTCTTCATAGTCAGAATCCTCACGGGGCAGCAGAGGAGCAGTGATTCTAAAAGAAATTTTAAAAACTCGCTTCATTCCTTACTGTTCCGTTCTACATGTTGAAAGAACTTAAAAGCTGCAGCCACGACAACCTGCCACTGCGTGAGAGTGAAACGGAACACAGAACTGATGCGAAGAGAGAAGTCTCTAGGTGTCATGAGCCATCAGCCCCATCCATGTAGACAGAGTTCTGTCTGTTTTTGGTGGAAAGGGACACGAGTCAGTGTCTGAATGAGATGCTCTACAGCTCAAGCTTGATCAGGGGGTGTCTTGACATGTCACTGGGCCAGACTGTGCAGCTAGTGACTGTACCCACGGTAAGACATGCTTGCTAATACCTCTGCTGGCAACACAGCTAAGATCCTTAGAAGCCAAGAGCTGCCTTGGTCGCTACTCAATTTTTTCATTCTGTTATCTCGAGATCATGAAAAAAGTCATTTTGTTATCGTGGGATAACGGCTTGTTTTGCTGTGACAAGTGCATGAAAAAAGCCTGTTTTTACTCTTTTCTAATCACTTTTATCAGAGATCTGGACTGCCACCAGCGGCAGCATGTAAATGCCCTTGACACCTGTAAGTCGACTTGATGGAAATGTCACATAACAGAGTATCTACTGATCAACGCATCAGACTTAACTTCAAGGTCTAACACAGGCAGAAACTGCCCTGTGACTTTCTGTTAGACAAAACATCCAGATCAGCACTCGTCATTCGAGCCTGGCCAAAGCTGTAGAGACATTTGCACTTTAGTGATGCTGCAGGCAGTGATCTTGTGATCATGAACCACACACTCGCTTTCGATCACATGACAAAAGCTCACCTGATAAATTATCCCATTATCATGGAAAAACGAGCTGTTATCGCGTGATAACAAAATGTTTTTTTCATGATCTCGAGAAAACAGAATGAGAAAAGACAGAAACAACCACGGCCGCTCTGGGCTTCCGTAAAGATGTACATATGAGTCGCTGTTCCTCCCTCCAGGTGTGTGTGCCATGCAGTCTCTACCTGTGTTCTGGCTGGCTGTCATCAGTTATCATTCAGTAACTCCTGGACAGAAAGCGACATCACACCCAGGAAATAGGAAGTGTAGTTTTTATGTCCCAGGTGCCTCACAGTGTACCAGCAATAATAATAAGCAGAGCTGCGGCATCTTATGTCAACAGCTTTGTTCAAAATAAGAGGAAAAAGCCCAAATCATGTCTGTTACAGCCAGAAACAACCAGGCAGAGTTTTTCTCTCACTGACAGGCTCAATGCCAACTCAACTCAACATGCTGAATCAGTCAAAAAGAAGAACCGACTGACTTCTGGTTGACAGCCACATGGAGTAGACGCAGCAAATTGGTGCTCCCGTTCACTTTTATTTTTTCAGATATTCACACTCCTACTTGACACACGGTCGAAGCATTTTAACTCGCTTGTGTAATCTCAATTTTTATTCAACTCAATATGACGTCGAAGAGTGGTAAATCCGGGAAAAAAGACGACTCGTTGGCAACTAGCTTAACGCTGGATGCTGTGTCTGCCCTGCTAGACCAGCATAGAGAAGCGCTAGCAACCGATTTCAGAGCCTCTTTTAATTCACTGGAAAGCAAGTTTGACCACATTCAGTCCGTCGTGGAAGACCACAGTCAAAGTCTTTCTTCTCTCGAGCTCGTCACTGAAGATCTGAGCCAACGGGTTGGTGAGATGGAAAACGTCTGCTCTGGGCTAAGCGAAAACAATTTCAAGCTAATGGCTAAGGTGGTTGACCTCGAGGGCCGGAGCAGGCGGCAGAATCTTCGCATTCTCGGCCTGGCGGAGTCAACGGAAGGAGCACAGCCTACAGAATTTTTCTCCAGTCTACTTTCCGAGGTGTTTGGACAAGACACTCTCCCTTCCCCGCCTGAAATCGACCGCGCTCACCGCTCATTAGCGGCCAAGCCGGCTCCAGGCCAGAGGCCGCTTCCGGTAATTCTGCGGCTCCACCGCTTCCAAGTGAAGGAGCTTCTGATCCGCGAGGCCAGACGAAGAGGGAAGCTGGACTACCAAGGTCAGCAGATCCGGATCGTGGAGGATTACTGCCCGGAGGTAATGAGCAAACGAGCCGAATACAGGGCGGTAATGACTGAACTGTACAACCGAGGGCTTAAGCCCTCTCTCCTATACCCCGCCCGACTCCGCATCACGCTTCCCACTGGAGACAAGAAGTGGCTGCGCTTGGCCGACGAGGTGCGAAGTTATGTCAACAACCTGCCTGCTTCATCCCACCCACCATGATCGACTAGACTGACTGTGGCAGACCCAGAGCTTTATGCTAACGCTAATGCTGGAGAGCTTGCTACTGTGATAGCTGTGGTACTACAACCGTGAGTAACTGCCTCCACTGTGAACTCAAGCCACTCTCAAGTGAGATTATTACGGAGTTTTCTTTTGTTTACAGACTCTTATAAGAAGTTCTGAAATGGGTTCCTTCGTGCTTTTTCTTTTGACTGTGATGTAGCATTGTTAAACAATAATCCAGGGGTGTGACATGCACTTAAAATGACAGCTTGGGAGCTGAAGTGGATAACGAAGAGACAGGAAGATTTCTTTTTTTTTGACAATGTGTGTTATAAAGAGCTTGCTGCTGTGTTCTTTGGCAGCTGTCTTGTTATGGAGAGGGGGTGGGGGAGTAGGGGGTAATATTGTTCTGAAAGCCCATACAAACTTTTTATCTGGACCATTCTGTTACCTACAAGACGTCCATATTGCGGGACTGAGCCCTGGAGTTCTGATACCATGTTCTGCTATTAGTTTGCACTTACTACTGTTACAAAGAAATGAATAATACTTTAAATTTTCTTAACTGGGGCGCCCAGTGGCTCAGTCGGTAGAGCAGGCGCCCCATATACAGAGGCTATGTCCTTGCCACAGCGGACCCAGGTTCGATTCCACCTGTGGCCCTTTGCTGCGTGTCAGTCCTCCTCTCTCTCCCCTGTTTCCTGTCCACTCTTCAGCTGTCCTGTCCTAATAAAGGCACAAAAGCCCCCCAAAAAAATCTTTAAATTTTCTTAGCTGGAATGTTAAGGGTTTGAATCACCCAGTTAAAAGGAGAAGAGTGTTCTCTCACATCAAACAACTGAAAGTGGCAATTGCATTCCTACAAGAGACACATATTCGTAATTCTGATAGTGGCCGCCTGATGGCGGGGTGAGCGGGGGCAGCATTTTCATTCTGCTCTCCAGGCTAAGGCCAGAGGAGTGTCAATTCTTATAAACTCAAACACGACCTTTGAACATCACAAAGTAATATCAGATCCCCATGGCCATTATATCATTGTTATTGGAAACCTATATAACACACCAGTGGTGCTTGCCAATGTCTATGCCCCAAACATAGATGATGCAGGGTTTTTTGAGCGTTTTTTTTCCTCTTTGCCTGATCTGAGCTCACACTCTCTTATTCTTGGAGGTGATTTTAATTGCTGGCTGGATCCTGTTTTAGACCGTTCGTCCACAAAACCAGCTGCCTTAAGTAAATCCGCTTCACTTATCCAGTCTTTCTTATCTAATTTTGGTATTTCTGATATATGGCGCTGTCTTCACCCCAACCAGAGAGAGTATACTTTTTTTTCGCATGTCCATCGTACCTTCACAAGGATTGATTATTTTCTTATTAACAATCAGTTAATTCCTTCGGTCCAGTCATGCGACTATCAGAATATTGTGATATCAGACCATGCCCCAGTGGTTTTATCCATGAGTCCTCCTAACTTCCCTCAAATTAAAAGACACTGGCGCTTTAATTCCTCCTTGTTGTCTGATAGTAAATTTGTAAAATTCATGGAGGAGCAGATATCCTCCTTTCTTGAAATAAATAATTCTCCTGAAACTTCTAGTCTGATAGTTTTGGATGCTCTGAAAGCTTTTCTGAGAGGTCAGATTATTTCCTACAGTGCAAAAATGAAAAAGAAAGCCTCCACAGAGAGACTAGAATTGGTCAAACAAATTAAAGAAATTGACCTGCAATATGCTCAATTTAATAACCCTGAACTTTACAAAAAACGAATAGAGCTGCAGGCTAGATTTGACCTGCTATCTACACATTCAATTGAACGTCAACTTTTAAAGAGCAGGAGTAGGTTTTACATACATGGTGACAAGGCGGGCAAGATGCTGGCTAACCAATTGAGAGAGACCAAAGCAATGCGACATATCACAGAAATTAAAAAAGGAAGATGGCAATATGACCACAGATCTCTTCCAAATTAATGACGCGTTCAGTAACTTTTACAACAAACTTTACAGTTCTGAATTCCCAGACGACAGTACCCCAATGCAGGACTTTTTAAATAATTTGAATATCCCTGGACTGTCTCCTGACAACCAGAAAAATTTGGAGAAGCCCATCACAAAAGAGGAAATAGCCATAGCTATCTCTTCTTTGAATTCTGGAAAGTCCCCTGGACTGGACGGCTTTCCTGCCGAATTTTTTAAATCATTCTCTTCAATACTCTCATCTCAACTGTGCGCAGTGTTCTCAGACTCATTTAAGTTAGGTAGACTCCCTGCATCACTTACTGAAGCCTGTATCATGCTGGTGGCTAAGAAAGGTAAGGATCCAGTGGATTGCTCTTCCTACAGACCTATTTCCTTACTAAATGTTGATGCCAAAACACTGGCTAAAGTCCTAGTGCTTAGGTTAGAGAATATTCTGCCATCAATTATATCAGAAGACCAAACAGGTTTCATTAAAAACCGCTATTCCTATTTTAATATTCGTCATGTTTTTGATATTCTTTATACAGCCTCAAATGAGACCCCTGAATGTATCTTGTCCCTAGATGCTGAAAAGGCTTTTGATCGTGTGGAGTGGAGGTATTTATTTGCAGCTCTAGAAAAATTTAACTTTGGCCCAGTCTTTATTGCATGGATAAAATTATTATTATTAAATTAAAATTCAGTTCTTACTAATTCGCAACAATTGCAACCCTTTAACCTTATGAGAGGTACCCGACAAGGGTGTCCTTTAAGTACTACTACTTTTCAATCTGGCAATAGAACCATTAGCTATTGTGTTACGTTCCTGTAAAGATGTTTCAGGTATTTCGAGGAGCGGGTCTGAGCATAAGGTGTCCCTTTATGCAGATGACCTACTGGTATTCATATCAAACCCACATACTTCTCTACCCCACATGTTATCAATACTCACCCAATTTGGCTATTTTTCCGGTTATAAGCTGAATTTAAATAAAAGCGAACTTTTTCCTGTTAATGAAGTGGCACTTGCACTAAAATACACTAACCTTCCTTTCAAGATTGTTACATGCCAGTTTACTTACCTTGGCATCACAATCACAAGAAAACATAGCGGTCTCTTTAAAGAAAATTTTCTCACTCTGCTAAACCAGGTGAAGCGGAGCCTAATGCAGTGGTCCCCCTTATGGATCTCCCTGATTGGCCGGATTAATTCAGTTAAAATGAATATCCTCCCTAAATTCTTATACTTATTCCAATCCATACCAACTTTCATCCCCAAATCCTTTTTTGATTCCTTAGACTCTATCATATCCTCCTTTATATGGAAAGGCAAACGTCCTCGAATAAGTAAAGTCCACCTTCAGAAACCAAAGGATGCTGGAGGCTTGGCTTTGCCCAACTTTTGTCTTTACTACTGGGCAGCCAATATAGGTTGTGTTGTATTTTGGTCCCACTTTTATAATCACACAGACTGTCCAGCCTGGGTGTCTATGGAGTTGAACTCAGCCATAGATCTTTCTATTCCAGCACTACTTAGTTCCCCCCTTCCTCTACCCCCAAACAAATCACGTGATAATCCTGTCGTAAGACATACAGTGAGAGTGTGGGCTCAATTCAGAAAACACTTTGGCCTTTATGACCTTTCTCTTTTAAGTCCTGTTCTATCTAATCATCTTTTTCAACCTTCTCTTGATGATCCCATGTTTCAAGAATGACACAGACAGGGTATCAAACATCTTAAGGATTTGTATTTTAATGACATTTTTGCATCTTTCGAACAGCTGTCTGAAAAGTATAAACTACAAAAGACTCATTTTTTTAGATATTTGCAGATGAGACACTTTCTCAAGTCTCAGACACCAAACTTCCCTAGGAAACCTGAATCCAGCGTTGTTGACACATTTCTTAGTATACACCTATCACAGAAACGCCTGACATCTTTTATCTATGGCAAGCTGGTCACTATAAGACAAACACCCCTTAAAAAAATTAAATTGGCCTGGGAAAAAGATCTGAATCTGGAGTTGACCGACAGTGAATGGGATTCAATACTGAAACATGTCAATTCAACATCCTTTTGCGCCCAGCATTGTCTACTACAATTTAAGGTGGTACACAGAGCCCACATATCCAAAGAGAAGCTTTCCCGTATGTACCCTGATTTTAGCCCATGTTGTAACAAATGTAAAGGAGATAAAGCCTCACTTATTCATATGTATTGGTCATGTCCCAGTTTGGGAAAATTCTGGAGTGAGGTTTTCCAAACTCAACCTTGACCTTGCACCTAACCCTCTGATTGCTCTCTTTGGCATTACTAGAGGAGATGTTTCTCATTTGACTCCATATAAGCACCGCTCACTGTCGTTTGCTTCTCTTCTGGCCAGACGAGCAGTATTACTAAGATGGAGAGATGCTGCCCCGCCCACCCATGCTCAATGGCTGGGTGACATTATGTCATGTTTGAGCCTGGAGAAAATCTGTTGCTCAATCCATAACTCATACAAGAAGTTTTTGAATGTGTGGGGACCTTTCCCCGAACACTTTAAAAGTCTTTCTACACAATAGGGTCTAACTCTTGCAATCCTATCTGCTCTCACGTGGCATGTAAACCTTACCATTCTCAACAACTGTTTACAGATAAATACTCTTAATTTATCCCTGCTTTCAGCTTTTCCCTCTCCTTAACTTTTAGTGTAAACATTACCCTTTACTTCCAGCAAGAATGTGATAACCGGCTCCAGTTGTTTTCTGATATAATTAACTGTATGTGTATGTATATGTACATATACATATGTGTGCGCGTGTATGTAGGTACATATATTCTTTACGTTTGTGTATTTATGTATACAAGAATGTATGTACGTGACAATGCATGTATGGTCTCAGTATATGGGGATAAGGGCTTGACAGGAGGGAAGGGGTTTGGGTTCATGTTGTGTTTCCACTGTTAATACTGAATACAGATAAACAGTTGTATTTTGGTTAAAAAAAAAAACAATAAAAAAATGAGATTCAAAAAAAAAAAGAAGAAGAACCGACTGAAACCAGCAGTTCAGGACACACCCCAAAGACTGAGACAACACACAGTCACTGATGGCCGGCTGCTGGCCGACAGCTGACCTTTAGCCTGCTGTGTCAGGGCTCTTACTTCTGCAGACTCAAACATCCAGGAAGAGCTCAGCGTAGAACTGCTACTCCATCTCACTGGCAACAACAGGTAGAGGTTGTTTGAGCAACTGATTAGGATGCCACGTGGAAGTCTCCCTTTGGACGTATTCCAGGTATACACCAAGAGAAAAAGATGAGAAGATTAAATCCATCTCTGGCACAGGAACAACTCGTGATACCCAGGGAGAAACTGAAGGATTCTGCGGTGGACATGTGGGCTCCATGTCTAAAAGTCTATTTCTGTTGTCAGCCAAGCATTAAAAAGCATCCCTGTTTCCATGAGCAAACATCCTTTAATTAGAAACCACATGATCCATTTGGGCCTAAAAACACACTTTCAGACGCTGACGAGAAGCTGAAGATGGGGAAAGCAGACATGTCGTTCTGTGGTCAGTTCAAACAGGCATGATGTGGCCGACGCTGCTGCTATAAATGTAACATGGCAGTGAAATGAGTGAGTGCTGGTCTGTGAGACCATGATAACAGGCTTCACACTGGTTTCATCTGACCCCAGCTTCAGGCTTCTGTTTTAAAAACAGCTGACTTTAGCAGATGAGCAAAAGTTTTCTGTTATTGATACCAACTATTAAAATTTGGTTGTCTCCACTGAATGATTTATCTGTTTGTCACTTTTCTGTTAAAGTATCCGGATGTTAAAAAAATACTACAAATAAAATGTTAAAATGTTACAACAGAAGAATTCATACCTTCATGTTCTGTAAAAACAAAAACATGGTGGGACTGTGAACCTCATAATGAACACAATGAACAAACTTGTACTCGTGACAGAAGAAACAAAGTGAAAGGGTGGACAGCTAATGAAGGATAGTTGGTTTATGTGTCTGCGCTGAGTCAGTGAGGTACGCTTGGTTTGAGATATGTCACTCGCACTACTCCAGCTAATGTAACTGGCAAAATTACTCGATAGTTAATGTCCAGTTCACAACAAACCATGCCTTTGCCGCTTCTTTAACATGTAATCCTAACCTGAGTATAAAGTTTTGAATAGTAGAAATTTAATTAGTAACTTTAAACATTAGCATTTAGTAACCACGTGATTTGTACAAGTGGTGTAGCCATAGCTAGCTGTCCAAGATGGCGAACCTCTGCGCATCACTGTACTGACAGCGCCATTGACGCGCATTAGCATTAGCATTAGCATTCACAGTTAAACGGCGAGCTGTTCAGACTGCTTGCTGCATCAGATGAGCTGAAAATGGTCTCTATCAATAGCAATAGGACCGTAGAAGTCAAGATGAGGCCCTGCGTCAAATATTCTGCTCCGCTCTCAGATGTGTTTTGTTTCATCGCTGCGGTTGACTCAAGTGTGAAGGAAACATGTGGACTGTGTCTCATATTCAAGTTGATTTGAACAGCTGTGTCCAAACATTTAAAGTTTGAGAGAAACGTGTCCAATATGTTTAAAGAGAAACTTTTTCAATTTTTGTTTAATTTTGTCCAGCAGTGTGTGTAGGATGCAAATGAGTGATGTTAAATGGAGACGCCAACTTTTTTATTCTGACTAGGAAGCTGATTGCTCAGCCAGAAGACACTCTGTGGACGTGAGGTCGAGGAGGAGACCAGATTTTGGTCCCTAGAAATCAACATCAGAGAATTTGGGTTTAGAGCCCTTTAGAACATCACTGGTACTCATCTACAGAGCATCACTGATGTGGAGGAGATTCGGTGCCTGTGTGGTGCTTGAGGAATAATAAAGGTAATTCCCACCTGCTGTTCATCCAAACTGCAAAACTGCTCCTACCCCTACGAGGCTATGAGATGGCTAAATTTAATTACTATATCATTCTGTCATTACAGTAGTGCTTGAATAGCAGTACAAAGAGCTGTTCAGTTACAATAAATGTATCTTGTAAACATTCAAAGCAGGAATGTTTTACAAACGTAAAGGTTACACATAAAACACACATACACCTGTTACATGTATATTATTTTGAATTTTAAAAACTACAACCTAACTGCACTAGGGTGCTTGCTGCTTTAAAACATGAAGTTATTAATCACACAAAGAATTTTCACTTGTTTTTTATGTATTTATTCAGGATTTCCATGAGTTATCAACACAAGTACTCTGTCCAGGGTCCACACAAACATTTTTAACGTTTCAGTACAGATGGCAGTGATCGTCATTGACTGGATTCCTGTGGCACACACACATTTACATTAAAGCCGATATCTAGCAATTTTTTATTATATTAATTCTTTCAACACATCTTTCATTATACCATTATATAATTGATCCATTCAATCAGTCAGAGTCAAAATCCAACTGAATTGTCAAAAGATTTCTTGGACAAATAATGCAAACATCTCATGTTTATATGCTTTTTCTCCTTGAAGGATAAAGGCAGATATTAAAGGAAGGATTAGAAATGCTCTCTGAACGAGTTTCTGTGCATGAACATTGACAGCTGAGCATCAGTGGAAACTGTGTGAAGTTACGTGGTGATTTTTGGCTGTGGCTGGAAAAAAAGTAGGTCATATGATTACTGCAATCCCTCCCAAAAATTTAATTCCACACAAAACAAAACATTTGTTAAGCATGATATAATCATTAGGAATGATAAAACGTCTCACATAAACTGAATTAGTCATCAGTTTTGCCATTCTTGTTGAAGCCCTCAGGAAGTCGGCCAGCTTGGCAAACGGCTGTTTGAAACAAAACGTCCACATCTGTTAACGTACGTGTGCTGGCAAACGTAGCTAACAAGCTCAGTCCACACAGTGATTTTCTAGTTGTGGTGTTAAAGAATGACCTGCAACTTTTTTGACTAATGAAAGTCACAAATCTCTTCAGCTGGCTCGGCTGGATAATAAAACGCCGTGCACTCTTCCACAGCGAAGGTTCGATTAGTTGCTCAGTCAGAATAAACAGGCTGTTACGAATTTTGTTCCAGAGTGTTTTGTGCTGTGTTGCTGCTAACAGAACAGTGACAGAACATTACAACATTTCATTCATCCATTTTATGAGACAGGGGCATCATCATAAAACTTAAAATTATAAAACATGTATTTACTTTACGGGTAATGATTTTGTTTTTAAGACTTGAAGGATAACTGCACTTCTGTAGTTCTAGCGACCTGCTGAACGCACAGACAACGGAGAGGCACCAATGGGCGTTTTCGGACCAAACAGTTCCAGGAACTTTTTGAGAGAAACTGTCCACTGGGGAGCTAAACACCTTTAAGGGCTTTTCTGCATTTGCACCTCAAACAGGAAACGCCTACATAAGCTATGTAAACTGGCCGTTAGTACACTAACGTCACTTCTGCGCAGCTTACAACAACAAACAAAGCTAACGTTACTGCATTAACGCTCAGCGCACTTGAACCATGAATCTCAAGCTGGACGAAAATTAATCTCAGAGAAGGCACGACTACAAAGCAACGATAACTTTGACCGCAACCGGCAGCTTTAAAAACAAAACTTAAAGGAGGAGTCAGTAGGACTTTACTAATAAATAAAATACAGACGTATGCAAAATGTATTCTGCTCAGTCATCACTTCTGTGTGGTGATGACTGTGTCTGCAGAGCTCCGCCCTCTGCCAGGATTGTGATGTGTTGGTTTGGTTAGGATGTTTCTGGGTTAAGAAGGTGTGCGTCCCCCAGCAAATGACAGGCGCAGGTGAGGATAAGAGCACCACGGAGCACAGCGACTGGACGCTGTGCAGACCGGAGAAAGTTACGAATGCTGACATAGCGCACAGAAAGGGAAATACAGTCCCAAGGGGTGAGACAGGAAGTGGATAAAACTTGTTCTAGAGCGAGAGTGAATCTCAGTTTGGCTTTCAGCTGCTTTCAAGCACTGAGGAAGAGGCTGGAGATGAAGAGTGATGCAGAGTTGGGCTGCCCTCTGTTGGACAGGTAGGTGACAAACACCAGCAGTTAGTGCGTTACTTTGTTAAATTACCGATTTCTCTATTAAATGAATGTAATATTCCTACGGAACTTGCTGTGTAAAGTTGGTTAAGCAGTATAATAGTACTCAAACTACACGCTACATTACGATACTTCTGGTGCGTTGAGCCGGGAGGAGGGGCCCAAACTGAATGCTGCTGACTCTAGCTTTAACGATGCTCGTTACTACATCGCACAAAACAGAAAAAGTCGTGGATCATCAGGGGAAAATTCAGAGGACATCACTGTAAAATATGACCTGGTTTTACTAAAATTGCTGTTATGTGCAACGTATTAACGTGCATTATTAAGTTTTGTTGCAGTCAAAGTTACATGTTGCTGCTTTAATTCAACTGTCAGGTTTTTAGAAACGGCAGGTACCGCCGCTGGCTCCGGAGTCAGACCATCAACGTACATGTGCATCACTGTGACTCCTCATGTGCTGGAGTTCCTCAAAACGTAGTTTTTAAGAACTAATAGTGAACGATTCCTGTGGTGTGGATGCAATAAAATGGGAGGTTCTTAAAACTACGAACAGGTTCCTGCAGTCCGAAAATCTTTTGTTGTCCGTTATGGATGAGGGATTTGACGTGTAATTCACAAAATATTCACCATAATTCATAAATCAGTATGCTGTGGCAGGAAAGCCACAGTTCAATTTCAGTTGGACGGATTTTCAGGCTGTGAACATTATCATAGCGTCTGAAAAACAACAACAGGGTTTTCCGTGACCGTGCCGGTGAGCCGGTTCAAAGATCTGTGTCTCCATCAGTGCGACTGTGTGAAGCTCTTTTTCATTTAACACTGGACCAACGTTCAGCAGTTCTAGTGTCCATCCAGACTTCTTGTACACAATCTGCAGAACTGTAAGAATTTGAGGATTTTGATTTTTTGTTTAGGACTGTCTCCAAAACTTTGCCCTTCACAATACACTCTAGCCCACTCCATAAACGATTTTACAAACCTGTTATCATTACATATCATTGGTAGATATGAGCGCACACAAAAATTACATCTAGAATTTTGGCACTTGTGTCATATTTGCGGGGTTGTCGCTGAAAGTGTGTCTGAGTTCTAGAGTTTGGGACGGAGGGATCCGACCACAGGCTTGTCCGAGCAGAACTCTTTCCACCAGGACGGTCGCTGGAGCGTCTGGTGGCCCTGCATCACTGTCGACCACAGGTTCTTGTAAATCTGCGCAAAACAGAAACGAAAAGATGAGAAATCAGAAATCAGTTGTAACAAGACCCCTTATAACTATAAACTTTTTCAAACTCAACAAAAATTATAGATAAAACTTCTCAGATTAATTCTGTTTTAACAATAAACAGGACAAACCCTGCAGCTCATACAGACGCCTTCATTCATGACAAAAAACAAACATCAGTCGAGTCCTTTCATGAAGTTCAGACAGAGCAGAGACGGTCTGTCAAACACAATTTGCTTTTTTTTTCAAACACTGTGTGTGTTTTCCTGGAAGAGGAAGAGAAAGCAGCCAAAGCTTTGTCTTCATCTTCCAGTAATGAGAATAAATCATGTCTCATAGTGGGAGAGTGAAGGAAAAACACTCACATGGTTACGAGCACTGAGTCACTGAGAGCTGAGTGTACACATGAACAGTTTATACTCATTGCCTGCTACTTTCTGAAATGTCACATAAAAAAGCAAAAGGAATTAAAGTGACAAAAGGATGAACGGTGGCTACAAACTAATGACATTTTATGTAGTCGTGATGATGTCATACAAGCTTCTCTCGTTGTCACACGTCGGTCAGAGCTGGCAGATGCTACACTCTCATTGGCCTTTTTGAGTTTGAGGGCGGAGCCTAGCAAAGGGTCAAATGATATATTGATTTTCTCAGAATGGGATTTATTCTTAACATGTGAAGTAAAGGAGTGTGCAGCTAAACCAAACTGTTGCATAATACAAGTTAATACTGAAGCTGTCTTAGCAAAAGAACTCAGAGAATGTGATTTATTTTGTCTAATTAAAAAAGTGCAGCTTTAAACTTTGGGCTGTAACATTTGAGTAAAATGATCTTTTCATGTTTAAGACCACCAAAGTTGGAGGATAAAGAAAAAGGAAATTTATCCAAACAGCATCAATATTATGTCCACAAAAATCACACAGCAAACACAGCAAAAGATAATAAACAGAGAACAATGGAAAAAATAAAACATGAAGCGTGGTTAACTGTCTAAAAGCACAAAGCAACAGGAGTTGTTTCACAGGTAGGGATCGATCGATTATCGGTTTGACAGTTTGTCGGTTTAGATATTTGTCATTTTTCAGAATATTGTGATCAGCCAGTTGATTAAAATACAAACTCATGTTTGAGAAAACATTCTGAAACTGCCTTAATTTTGAATTGAATAATTATCAGTATGGTTTTTTTTCCGTTGCAGACGGCTGCACAAAGACACAAAGTTCAGCGTGGAATCATTTTACACAACCCGCAGCAGCAGGACGCCGGTGTGCAAGCTGCCCAAACTGATACACGTTGTCACGTTCTCAATGAATTTTTTTGAATTTGAGGAAGGATGCTCGTCAGCCAAAACACCGGAGGTTTAGTTACACTTTAAAACGTTTAAAATAAACATTTTGCGTGTATTTAGGAGCCATTTAGCCTAAACATTCTTTAAGACGATTAACGTTACCAAGCTGTAATTTAAATGCGGTTGTAATGTGCTGCTGGCGGCGCTGTTTATTATCCAGATTGCACATATCAGAAAACACGAGGCTGAGCTCTGATCAGGGCGTCACCGTTGTGCACCGCGGTCGGTAAGTCATGGTGTATTCAGGCTCGGCGTACTGTCGAGCATTAACCTGCAGAAGCCTTTGCCTTCAACGACACACGGCGGCAGCAGATCAGGAGCGCTTATTTCACCGATGAATGACGTTTTCTTTTCTGACCGGTCGCCATCACAACATCTGTGGTTGGGGGCAGATGACGCTAACCAGCGTGCTACATTTTTTAACTGAACAATTACCAAGTATTTACTTGTAATTACCCAGTATCCAGGCGACTAGTGAGGGAGGGGGTGTTTAAACATTTAACAGACTCGCCGCCTGCATCCCTAGATAATAACTGAGTTATACACATTAAAAAGAACCAAAGACCTGCGACTGTTGTTAGAGACTAGAGAGCATGTTGTCAGCAGTTGCTTCGTTTGTCTTGTTAAATACTGGTGACGATCTGTGATCTGCCCTGTGATTTCCACGATCGGGGAATCGTGGAATTGACCAATAAAAACAGATTCTGTTTTTGGGAGAAAGACACAAAGTACAAAACTCGTCACTTACAAATGACGTCTGCGCGTCACTGGTGAGCTAACGTTAACTTCATAGCCTGCATTTTTTTCACAGCCCGCTAAGTGAATTGGGTGCATGCAAATTATGATGTGAAGGCGCCCCCCGGTGGTGCAATAACAGCAGTGCATCAGAATCAGCAAACTTTATTGATCCCTGAGGGCAAACTGAGTGATGTCATAGATACTCTCATACAGGAATAAAGATTATTTGATTTGATTTGATTTGAAAAATTTATTTCAAACATGTAAACAAGAAAAAGAAACCAACAAACCTGAAAGACTGTTTTGTTTGCAGTCGTGTACTTTGTTCTTACTTAAAGCGATGCAAGGCTTATTACAAAATGGTGTGTGTGCATTATTTAGTTTGTTTAGTTTGTTTGAAGCACTCTCTGATGGCAAAATTAGTGTTAAAACAGAATTCCAAAAAATAAAAGGAAGAACTGAATTTGAGATAGAATAAAAGGGATTTCATCTTCGCATTTTAAACTGTTCCTCACTGACTGTGTGACTCCACGGTTCACTGCTAGCTGGCTAACTGTGTTAGCGATGTGTTTAGGTTTATTCACAGAGAGGCAAGTATTCATCATGCGGCTGGTTGGCAAATATTGGGAGAAATAACGTTTTTTTCACTGAGGGTTTTTGTACGTCTAAGTCTTTACCTGTCCATCAGCGTAGCCAATAGGTGAGTTGAGAATGAAGTCAGGAGGAGCGAAAACATCCACCAGTGCTACGGCGTCGTCCTTCAGCTGGAGGTGAGACACACAGAGAGAGACAGAGGTAAGTTTGGAGTCAGCTGGAGGAGCAGCAGCGTTTCATCATCCAGCTTTATGACGGCAGGAAGTACAAAAAAAAAGAGACTAAATAAAATAAAGACAGTGTACAATATCTTCAAGTGTATCTACTTATAGTGAGAAATAACTGAGTCTGAGTTTTGAAAATCTATGTCACAAAGAAGTCTGCGCACCTGTGAGCAGAGAGTGAGAATGCTCATCTGGACCAACTCTGCCGGCTGCCCTCCGCTGAAGTATCCACCTGTGCAGGTACAAACTCAAATGTTACCACAGTGGGATTCAGATAAACACCTCCAGTGCACAGAGACGTCATACACACCCTGGTACAGCGTGGCCATGTGGCTGCTGAGGCTCCACAGTCCGTACAGAGCACACAGCCGGCTCAGCACCGGTCTGAGAGCAGCCGGCGTGTCCCCGTCAGCTGTCAGCTCATGAAACTTCTGGAGGCAGTTACACTCGATGTAGGCCACGGCAAGAGAACGGCAGTAGTAAACCTAAGGCACACACACACACCCACACACGCACGCACACACAAAAGGGGGGAAGTTTTATTTCTGGAGGAAAGACGACAGGATGAGATCTTTGACTGTCCAGAGCAGAGATGGTCTCCTAAAATTCATGAGGACTGGACGCAGGGCTGCCGCCGTGTGGAAATGAAACTTGGATGAAATAAAACTTTTCTTATTCAAAATTCAGATATTCATTCAAACGTGGGTTCATCGGTTTGTTAGCTAATTTGGCCAATACTGAAATAAACTGTAAAGGAAATTTTGAATGAAACGGTTTTGACTCAATTTGCCCGATGAATTATCATCTAACTTGGTGTAATGTATGAAGCTTACCCACATCGTACACACAGCAACTCGTATTTCACCTGTTTTCACATTTTCAGTGAACTATGTTGAATATCACAATATATCGCAATGTATCATAAAGCAGTTGTTTGGAGTTTGTCCGTCCTTTAACGTGACGACGGCGTGCTGCGCCCCTGAAACTGCAAACGTTTAAAACCGGGTGTCAGAGTGCAATCGTTTGAAACTGCAACCTTCTCTCCGCCCGTGTAAACTGGCAAAACAGAAACGCCTGTGACAGCGGCAACTAAGCTAATGCTAATGCTAGCACACGTCAATGCTTTCTACTCTAGTCACCACCAAACTCTGATCAAACTCTCCACAGGGCACCGAAAGCAGGTCGCATATGACGACAGTCTGTCGAGGTGAACTCGAGTGTTCATAGAATAATTTCAGAAGTCAAACTGTGGCTGAATTTCTTTCATCTGTTGCTGCTTCGGGCTCAGCTCTGTTGTGTCTTCACAAAGTTACACAAAGGAAAACTTCTACGGTTTTAGCGGAGCTGCTCTCGTCTAACCGTGGCCTAAGAATGTGTGTGTGCGTTTGTATGTGTGTGTGTGTGTGTGTGTGTCTTACCTGGCTATTGTTACGGGCCTCAAACTCGCCCTGTCCTGACGCCCTCTGCTGGTCAAGCCTCCTTTGACTCTCTCCCAACAGGAAACACACCAGCCACTTGTAAGCTGCCAGCGGCACTGATGTTGTGTCGCAGACATTTGGAGAACGGGTCAAAAGGAAGCATTTCAGTGAAAACAGAGCAGGAAGACATGATCAAAAAAGGCTTGTGCAGCCATTTTACAGACACAGACGTGATCTGCCCACAAAGATGTATTTGCTAAAC
>JAPQLA010202367.1:0-20334 GCA_029822935.1 Naso vlamingii | reverse complement strand
AAAATCCTAAACCACTGTGCATCTAAACTGTGCACTAGACCAGTACTCCAGATGAATACGTACATTAGCAAAACTACGATCAGAGAAGAAATTACAAACATGAGATTAAACTGTAATATTAACAGATTTATGGGACAACATCCCAACCAGACATCTTGGTGGCACCTCAAACAGTTTCGGACAGGTTTAGAGCAGTTTGAGTTGTTGAGTCAGGCGTAATTAAGGAGGAAAAAAGGAAAAAAAGGAGGGGAGAATTTATAACAACTGCCACAGTCACGAACATAATATAGTATAGTTTGTGGGGCCAGTTTATTTTACAGTTCAGATCTTCATAGTCTGTGACTCACCCCGAAGCAGGTGGCTGTGGTGCCGAGCTGTCAGTCCAAAATAATATGTCCAAGTCCGCCTGGTTGACCGGGTACATAAACCCTGGGTGGAGAGATAGTGAGCCCCGGAAAAGACTTAAGCATCCAGGTCAGGGGACGCAGGACCCGGCCGCGGTGGCCGGACTGGTGTTATTTTCTCCTCGTAAAATTTTTCTGCGGCGCCTGGAGTGTTGA
This sequence comes from Naso vlamingii, assembly GCA_029822935.1. Taxonomy (NCBI): domain Eukaryota; kingdom Metazoa; phylum Chordata; class Actinopteri; order Acanthuriformes; family Acanthuridae; genus Naso; species Naso vlamingii. The sequence continues at coordinate 19,774 of JAPQLA010202367.1, read as the reverse complement.
ATATATGCTTCTCGCCATTGAACGTGAGCTGCAAACGTGCGGGAAACAAGAGGCCGTACCTGACCTCGGCGGCTCGGAGCTTCTGCTTGATGCTGCTGAATGCAGCTCTCTGCTTAGCGACGTCCACGGTGAAATCCGGGAAGATGCGCACCTGCTGTCCGCGGAACATCAGCGGAGCTTTCTCTCTCGCAAGCCGGAGGATCCGTTGTTTAACCTGGAAGTGATGGACTTTAACAATCATCGGGCGTGCCGGGGCTCCTGGTTTGGGCCTGGGGGCCAGTGAGCGGTGGGCTATATCCAGCAACGGGAGGGCTCCAGAGTTATCAATGCCCAGTAGCTCAGAAAAAAAATTTGACATGAAAGAGGTTGGCTGAGGCCCCTCAGTGTTTTCGGGGACTCCCAGGACCCTCAAGTTGGAGCGCCTGCTTCTGGACTCCAAGTCCTCAGCCCTGGACACCAGCATCGCGTTGCTTTTGCTCAGCGCCTCGTATTTCGCCTCCAGCTCGGTGACCCTGCCGTCAATATCTTGAAGTGACGATTCAACATCCGTGAGGCGAGAGACGTATGAATCAAGCGTGGACTGGAGTGTACCGATGGAGGTGCGGGACTCGTTTCGGAAGGATTCAATCAGTCTCATCACGGAGGAGAGGGACGGCTCCTCCTCCTCCGAGTCGTTGCCGCCATTATGTGGTCGCGGGTTAGCATCAGAGCTAGCATCGATCTTGTCCGTATTCCTCGTCTGGCGGCTCCTCTCGGCCCGCTCCTGGCGAGAACTGCCTTTCCCTGTCATCCTGCGGGTCTTATTAACAAAGGCTGGGCTTTTGAGAGCAAGAGAGTAGTTCGCAAACTTATTTTAACAAAATATATGCAGGAGCTGGTCAGGACGCGTCTACTCCCTATGCATGCTCCACAGCGCCCCTGACAGTAACACACTTTGACGACATTGTAGAATCTAGCATTTTTTTGCCTCAATAAGCTATCTTAAACTACTCGAGCTTACTGGAGGCCTGTGCAGAGAACACTAATGAACAGAAAGAAAGACCTGCTAATCACTTTAAATTCTACTGCAATGCTGAGTATTTTCACGATTAATCTTTCAATCGTTTATTCCATAAGATGTCAAAAAACTGGAAAAAAGCTCAGTGTGATGTCTTTAAATTGCCTCTTTTGTCCAAACAACAGCCCAAAACACAAAGACTCCACTTTTTTTTTTTTTTTATCATAAATGATGCAGAAAAGCAGCAAATCCTCATTTTTGAGAGGTTAAACCAGCCATTCATTTGACTTTTTTATGCAAAAAAGGCTGAAACAATTGTTGCAGCTCTAGAGTGTACTACACTAAAACCATTTGTTAGTACAACATACCATTTCTATTCCACTGTATTTAGTTCATTTGAGGCAACTGATAATGAAAATAACTGTTACTTGCAGTCCCAGTGCACTTACACTTGAGTCACAGTATAATAACAGTATAGTAACAGAAAACTCTGTAAAGAGTAGGGATGGCTCGATACCACTTTTTCATGTCTGATACCGATACCGATACCACAGCCTTGAGTATCTGCCGATACGATACCAATTTGATACTGATACCAATCCGATAACCTCTTTTTCCCTCTCTTCAGTTACTAATAATGTCTACATTTATCATAATTTTCTGAATACGGACATCTAAAAATACCACATTCACCATGCAACAAATATTCTGCTCCCCTGAAGGAAGAAATAAAATAGCTGACAAATTAAACTGAAGTTATGCAATACCGCTGCGGCTGTACTAAAAATTCAAAACCACAGCTTTAACGGCATTTGACATTGGTCTACAAGACTCAGCAGCACCATACAAACATCTGAAATAAAATAAAAGTGCAACTTGGTGCAAACGTTTACCATGAAATAATAGCATCTCCACTAAAATAATGTATCATAGAACACAGCAAGTTACACATGGCTTCTTCAGGCACTCACACAAAAGCTCTGGGCTATTATACCCAATTTGCCACACCAAAAAAAACACACAAAAATAAACAAAGGTAGACAAGAGATGGTGCAAACTATTGTCTTTCCTCTTTTGGATGTAACTTTTTGGGTTGAACTGTATGTGAAACACTCACATGAAACTAAATAATAGAATCAATTATTACTAGCATTGTCACGTAATATAACATGGACTCTGCTTTTCTCAACTTTCCACGCATTCAATATCTCCTCCGTTGCTGTAACTATTGCCTCTCCAGTGTGTGAGCCATGAAACTGCTTAGCCTGCAGCACGGCTTTTTGCAAAGAAAAACTCAAATCTATCCTCTGCGCTGTCAGACTGAGCAAAGACACTGGACACACATCTGAGCGCCAGATGTCAGTTGTAAAACTAATAGAGGCTGCATTTTCCAGACATTCAGAGATGAAGTTGCTCACCTGTTTGTACTTTAGAGGGATCAGCGTATCAGAGATTGCACGCCGGTTTGGCAGTTGATAGCGCGGCTCCAAATGTTCCACCAAACGTTAAAAACCCACATTTTCCACAACACAAAGTGGTTGGTCAGCAGAATGAATTCGACTATTTTGTCTGTTATCATTTTTGCTTTGGGGCTCTCTGGAGCGAGTTTTGCACCCTTCTGAAGTGTTTCCTGCAGCGATTGTTGTCGCAGCTCGCTTTTTATCTTTGCACTCCACTGTAAAAAGTCCTCATATTCCTTTCCGTGATGCTTTTGTAGATGTTTGATTAAGTTCATAGTGTTGAAATAACCAGTAGAGCTGCCACCCCTTGAGACACTCGCTTTGCAAATGTTGCAGTCGGCTGTTTTACTTCCCTCCTGTTTGATGGTAAAATAATTCCACACAGCAGACATGACTGGCGTTGCAGGTTTCTCTCCATGCTCTGATCATGTGATGAAAACACAGGCACATGGCAATGGCCTATAGCAGCGGCTCAGCTGTGTTTACGGCATGTCGCGCAAAGTGAAGTTGGGCTATTATTAGAGATTAGAGATTAGAGAGATTAGATTAGAGATTAGAGATTAGATTATTAGAGTTTGGGTTTATGGAGCATATCAGACATTTAAAAAAAAAAAATTTCCCCATATCCGATGCGTCCATTTTGGCCCATATCGGACCCGACACCGATCCAGAATATCAGATCGAACCATCCCTAGTAAAGAGTACCTGATAATTTACTTCAGATATACTCTTGAATTCGTTTAGACAACTCAAATTACTTTTTTAAGCAGCTCAATCATTTCAAGTAAAATGCTCTGTGTTTGTATTCCACAAAACACATTACTTTACATAATTGCTTGGTTGTATTTACTTCAGAGTCAGAGTCAGTTTATTTGCCATTTACAGTAATACTGCTTCAGAAATAGGGTGCAAGTAATAGGCAGATGCAAATCCTTCATCACTCTGCGTTCTTTTCAAAATATTGACTTGCTGGACATTATCCTGGTTATGTCATGGCTATTTAGTAAAAAAAAAAAAGAAAAAAAAAGACACAAAATATATCAACTAAATATTATTTTATTGATTTAAAAATGATTTTTATTCTGCTAAAAAAAAATAGTCTGTTCGATTCTACGGTTGGAGCTGCTTGCACAGCACTGTAGTGTTAACGTTAGCTGTTTCCTGATTTGGAGCTGGACTGTGGTTGGGAAACAAGGCCTAAGTTGTTTCTGCTTCACTTTACCAGCAGCAGTCAAACAGGACACAGGAGACTCCACCTTGGTTTTGAGAAGCTGCGGTCTTTATTCACAACCAACATAAGTTGGCACAGCTCATCGAAACAACTTTTTAAACTGCTACACTAACTGCACACAAACCAAGCTCACCGGTCTCTTACCTTCGCGCTGCCACACTGTCTTAAAGGAGCCACGCTACTCTTGCAGCAATCAGCTACAGGCCCTGTCCACAAAGAATAAATTCCCAAACCAGCAGACGTGCCTGTAACTGTGACATTGATTATGGAATTGAAAACATGCCATCCTCAGCCTGTCACCTCACCTTTTCACAGAGCACACTGAACAGATGACAGACACACACATACCGGACTTCTTTTCTAGGATTGATATGACAGGATAGGAACCTTCATAGACCATGGATAAGCTGGGTCAGAATAGAGTCCCTAACATGTATGACATGAGCCAGCTTATGGGAGACATCTCATACAAAAGACAGATATAAACAAGCTGATTTACTTTCTGTGCGACACCCATTATACACTAAAAACATAACGCTCCACTCTCCTAAATTCTAATATGTAAAGGGTGTCTCAGTTTAGCTAACAATAAAAAGAAACTTTATCTGTTGTCATAAACAAATGAGAGCCATGCCAAATTTCTCCACTATTATACAATCATGCACATTCTGAGTCAACAGGAGATTTTATAGAGTTGGCAGTTCAGGTGAGAGTTTGTTCAGTTCCAAGCCAAGCATTACTCTTTGATTAAAGCTGGAAGTCTTTTTAATGGTTTTGGCATAGTTCAGTGTAAAAGTGGTGTAAAGAATATGGCAAAAGGGAAGGTGTTTGAAGAAGATTCAGGAGATTGTCTTCTGCGATGTATCTCTCTCAACACTGATAAAAGTAGGCACTGGGTCAAGGTGGACTTTATTTGGAAAAAGAGGCAGAATCTTACTTGATGACAGCTGGCACCAGAACAGATACTGAGTGTCCAGGCTTTATCATTGTCAAAATCCTGTAAAACATGAGCAGCAGCAACATGAGCATGATCAGTTGTCACTTCTGTCCTGCCAACACTGCATTTCAGCCTTGCTGCTGGCTCTCAATACACACACACATACACACAAACACAGTAATTCTGTCAGCAAGAGCTTAGCATTGCAACCCAGTGACATGGACTTAACGCCTGGGAAACACATCTTGCTTTTATGCAAGATTTGTATCAATGAACTATTTTAATTTTATTTTAATACTATTTTTATGAATGGATGAGTGGTTGTTTTTTCTTATTAGCTGCTGGACATTTGAATTTCCCTTTGGGGATGAATAAAGTTTCTTCCTCCCTCCCTCCCTCTCTCTGCAGCACACCAGTTTGCTGCATCTTGCAGGTTTTTAATTGTTCACACAGACGCAGACGCAGAATGTGTGTCCCAGACGTTAACACAGAGTTAGTTCAATTCCTGGCTGCTTCATTGTTAAGGTGATGCTGCTAACCTTTGAAGGCATCAGGTCTTTATTCAATAGTGTCAGTAGGAAGACGGAAAAGGAGAGAACAGAGAAGCAATGACCAGCAGCAAAGCGCCACCCACAAAAGCCAGGTTGTCACAGTATGGTTTGGACTCAGATTTGATATGCGATATGCCTCAACCAGGTGAATTACCATGCACTCCAACTGTATGTGTTTACAACTCAGATTTTATGTTTTGTTTTGTTTTTATCTTGACTTATGATAAATATTTAAGGTGGAATACTTAAAAAGCTCACTGCTGGTCACTTCACTCTGCCATCATATACTGAACTGTCAATATTAGCATGCAGCCCATGCCAGCCTTTGTACTGAACTCTCACAGATATTACTGAAATTAATCTTTTTATGTGACTGTAAAGGAAAAGATTTAAGGTATCCACACACTGACATAAATGCTCCCCAAAATAATGTTATTGTCACATTTCAACCGTAAAAAGGTCTTTGTCAGGTAATGTATCAATCAGAGCATGTGAAGGGCTGGGGTATAAACAGACAAAATAATGGACAAGTAGGAAAATCAGCAATGATAAGAGACAACTGAAACTATTCCACACACAACACTGGCATACAAAAAACACTTGAAGGCAAACAAATTGTGGCTTCAACCTATAAAAACATGTTAGAATGATGGAAAAATCCATCTAAAAACAATAATGCTAAAATAAAAAAAGCAATAAACAGGAATATAGTTTCTATCATAGACAAGGTCTGTAAAGTAAGTCATTCATAGACACCCCAAAAACAATCACATGTAGATAAGTGCTAGAAAATTTAAAAACGTAGAAAAAAAATAAGGAAAAGGCACATAAACTCAAAAGATACAAAATGATAAGTATGTACAGTGTATGAGGCATTAAAATCATATGCACAATATTAAGAATACATCATATATTTAGGCTATCAATAGAACGACATAAAAATAATTTAATATCTGCATTCTGAAAGACACATCTACAAGAACAGCTTGATATCGAAGTCTTCATTTAGGTCATTTATAGCAACAGTACTGAGGGCATGAGTATGGTTAAGTCTCATGCTGTAGCAGCAGATGCTCATGGTTGCCACCTCTGGGAGGCTTATCCACTTTTTCTGTGCCAACATAATGGAGGGAACTAATGCTGGGGCCTGCTTTTTAAAATGAACTGCCACCGGATTTCACTCTTCCCCACACCTGATGTTGCCACAGTGTTTACTAATGCGAGTGTGTTTGGGTCTATTTGATTTGCCCACATTTCCCAGACCACATGGGCATTTCATCAGATAAACAATGAAGCCAGTGCTACATGTGATAACTCCATGTATTTTTTTTTGTTTGCCACTGTGGGGATGTTTGTATTTTTTACACCTGCTAGTGTTGCCACATTGGGCACAGTTACCACATTTGTAGTTCCCCACAGGAGTATCAATTTGTGTTTACTCTAGGAATGTAACAATACATACATGATACACGTGACAGTTTGGGTGTACAGAATTGGATTAAGAATACATGGTACAATTATACACAGTATAATGTATTAAGACTGAGGAATGTAACGTGGAACTAAATTCACATATGTGAGTTTCACCTGGTAAACTTCAGCAGTTGCTGACTGAGCGAGTACTCCTGTCTGCAAGTACACCTGCCTGCTTCGTTTAAGCCTTTGAGGTAAAGAGTCAGACTTGATGAAACTGGAGTTTAAAACAGCTGGATCCTATTTTTAGCAAAGAAAAATGACGTATCATGATATCTGTAAAGCGACATGCCACTGAGTTTTTCACTTGTATTTTTTTGTCACTTTGAGCACCACAAGTGTTCTAGTACTGGAATGCCATCTAGTAAACAGAAGGCAGACATCTTTAGAGCAAAAATCTCTGGAATTTGAAGATTCTTTTCAAAACAATTTAGAGAAATAAAAACCTCAGGTAAGAGTAAAATGTGTTGTTTTTTGTTTGTTTAATGTGTGCATGCTCTTTTAAAAAACAAAAAAAACAACTCAGTTTGCATTTCTGCTGGTTTAAAAATAAACAATCTAAGATTTTGTTTACTAACAAACAACATATTGTACACAGTTTTATTTTTCCACCAGTTAAATCCCCAAACTGCAGGTGTTAAGATTTTGTTTGTGATATTATAGGTTTGTAATTAGGCATGTTCTGCTTTCCTTTAAAGGAAAAGTATTTATATTCAAAGAGTTGATTATGACACCTTTGTCGTTGCTGCTGTTGTTTTAATGCATGATCTAAAAAGCCCCTCAGGTGTCAGTAAATCTAGAGTCAGGCACTCAGTTCATTTATCTTATCTTTTGCCAGTCTAATGGTGTTAGCTGTAAAAGACTTTTTCAGAGATTTTGTCAGAAGTCTCTTAGTACTCAGTATTACGCAAACTCATTGAAATGTTCTGGATAACAGCTGAAGTCCGAGTGGGCCAAGGTTCGCTGGCAAAGTGCATGTGTCACACACTGGTACAGCACCGTCAGCTTCACATAAAGAATTGACACCACACTGAAAGGCACTTTGTGATGAACAAGGCATCTGTCTCATCCATTTCCTCCAGGGTACACTGGCCTCTGCATTTGGGACAAAGTTTTTTTTTTTTTTTTTTTTTTTTACAGGGATCTGTGTCAAACGGGTTCAGTAGCTGCAGGCTGGTTTTCAAATGTAACCAACCATGCTCGTCTGAGTGAATAGGATAGAAATTGCATCTAAGAAAAAAAATCATGGGAGAGAGAACTCATGCTGGGAAGGCTTCTTTAGAAATTGTTTGGAAACTAGGTCAGGGGGAATGCACAATGGTGTGGTTTCTATTGATTACAGGGTACTAGTTTGGAATGGAATAAAAAAAAGATTAACAGGAGTATGAAAATTTTTTATGAAGTTTAAGAAGTTTGCCAAGAATTCTGTTTCTTTTTCATAACTCGGATTTTACACTGGATGATGTTCTTCTAAATCAGCCATTAAACTTCAAAATTATTGCTTCATTAATTTTATGAAAATCACTGAGAAAACCTCCAGCTGTTGCTTCTGTGAGATTTAGAAACCAGGGGTCTCAATTATAAAACTGAGTAGATTCCTTCCCAAAACACTGCATACTCACAAACCTCAGAATCTACGTACACTAGAAAATATTCAGATCTATTAAACCAAGCGACGCACACCTGTATGCATTCTTCTCATTTGATTTACCCACTTGCAGTGAATTATGAGCACAAGATCTCCACCCAGTGTCATTCCACTACCTCCAGTGTAATCCCACAATCATCCGCAAATGGTCAATGCTAAATAGCTCATGAATATAGTGACGTGTTTAAGGAGCACTTGTGAGACTGTCAAGGAGTGAAAGATGGAGACAGCGACTACACATGTTCACGTCTCAGCCATCTGTTTGTAGTGCCAATGCAGTCATATCGTTATGTAGCACAAGTAACTATGAACACTATTTCTAGCCCTTGTGCTGAGGAAAATCAATGTCATGATTGGCACAATCAATTTGGCTATCTGTACCTTATTAGATATGTGAGTAGGGATAAGAATATATGGAATTACATTCTAATAGCAGCTGCTGAGGATTGTTTCCAACTTCTGAGATCCAAACCTTTCCAAGAATACTGAACACAAAGTAACATTTTTTAATATACGATGATAGATGTAATCATAACATGATTTTATGGCTGAATATTCTGCTTTATTCATATTTGTTGGCCTCAACCTTAAAGAAAACAACATTTTCACTGTTTCTAAAATTTGTTTGTTGTCTTGTTTTATCTGAAACCTGGCTCACTAAATCTACAGTGGTCTCTATTAACGTTGTTTATCAAACTGATCATCCTAAGACTGGATGAGCTAGCTAGTTTTGTAAAAAGTAAATTTCTTGTTAATGTTGTGATCTTTTAATCTGAAAACACGTGGAGATTCGGATCTTAAACACTGAGGTATCTTAGGCTGTTTTATTACTGTTGTTTTACAGCTGCACTACAGCAAGATTATTGTGACAGGTGACCTGAACTGGAACTGGCTAAAGGCTGCATTCAGTAATTTTAAAGATCTCTCCAACTCACTAAATCTTACTCAAATTATGCCCCTCACACATCCTAATCCCAAATACCCAGATAAATCCTCTGTAATTGATTTGTTTTGAACTAATATTTTTTTGGGAGCTTCAGCACTTCTATGACAATGGATCGATCATAATCAAATATTCATTGCAACCGGGAGACAAGGCTCATCACATCTGGTAACATTACCGTTAGTCTGCTCGAATGTGTACTCACATTGCTCTCTTGCTCTCTGTCAATCCTCCTTGTTGCACGGGCTTTCCAGAGGTAAAATAACATTGCCATGATAATCAACCGTATATACAATGTCTGCTTTAAGCTCGTCCATCGGTATCTTCTTTTCAATTTCCTTTAGTAACATTAACTTCAAGAGATTTCTGTCTTAGCTGCTAACATGGACAGCAGCTCTACTAAGCACTCACAACTCATGATGTCGTTGCATTGTTCCTTCTCAACTACCTGCACCAACTTCATGTGGTGCTTGTTATGTCACACACACACATATCCAGAGCTTTACATTTAATTACTTGTTTGCAGAACAACTGCATGAACAAACACATGGCACTGTGATGTTTCCTCTTTTACTAAAACCTTTTTTCTCTTCTACGAACAACTCATGTTTTGTTGACTATATCTCTGGACTATACCTTTCCGCCTCATTGTGGTCTAAGTTAGTCACTGCATATCCTTTGTAACTGAAAGGGAAAAAACATTCAATCGAATATTAATTTTGCCTTCAATTGCCGAGGCAACGATTGAAGCTTTGAAGCTTCAAAACATTTGGGTCAGCCTTTACATGTATAATTATATGTTAATTTACATGCAACAACAGGCCCACACCAGGTTTATGACCGGCTTCAATGGCTCTCAAAACAAGTCAGAAACAAGGAGGTGTAGCTCTTACCCACAGCTATAGAAAACATGAATACTAGCAAACACACAATGCTAATTTCTTAAGACTTATACAACCTCGACAGTTGGTCTGCACAATTAATTAAAATTTAATAGAAATTACAATATCACCTACTGTAATTTTTAAATTGCAGGGTGGCGCAATATTTTTTATAGGTGAAATGTGTCTCAAAATACCATTTGATTCAAATAATGCTGTGCTGCAGAGTTGTCACATCATATTCTGCAGACTTAAGAAAACATCTTTGTTTGGTACACATCCCTACAAAAATCACACCATAGTCTTTTTGATATGTTTATCAATGAAAAAGAGAATAATAATAATGTAAAAATCATCATTCCTTCTAGTATTGCAAATCATATCGCAATCGCAATATCACAACAAATAATCGCAATTAAATATTGTCTCACAATTGTGCAGCCCTACTCGACAGACATTATTTTTCACTTTTACTGAGATGTTCACAAGAAAAATCATAAGACATCTCTAGCAAAAAAGTTAGTCCAATGGATATTATTGCCAGCGTCTCTGTAACAATACAGACCAGACATGGACAGGCTCTCACTCTTTCAGATGAAATGATATACAACTTTCCCTTGAACCACATATAAATATTAAAAGCATGAACAAAGACAAGCAGCACTTGTGCAAAACACTCTTGGGAATCCCTTACCTTTTCGGTATTGTTCTTCCCTTTGTAAACCTTTGGTTTGAAGGCCACCATGGACTCCCCAGTGTCAGCTGAATAAAGGGAAATCATTTGCCCTGTCATCTAGATTCACCTTGCAGCCCTCCAGCAGGAAGACAGGGGAATTAAGCTACAGTTCGTGTGCTGCTGTGTTTGTGTATCTCTTCACAATGGCAAAAGCCAGAGAGGATATCTACTCACTTGAGCTTCTACTCATACCACTGATAAGGGGAAGTCTAATTTTGTAACATCCCAAGTTATCAAGTTCGTAGTGTGTCAGATCATGTTTATTTATATATTTGTTTTATATTATACATACCTAAAACATGAGGGCAAAAAATTCCCTCAGCATCTCCTGTGCTGGTTCCGTCCATCCATTTTTAGTTACCTTATCCTCGTCAGTGTTGCAGTTGCAAAAGGACAAACAGTGTGGCCAAAGCATTTCTGTTCGGCATCCTTCAGCTCTTTATTGTCAAAGAAGAAAACAACTACACATGAATGTCAATAGACTGTGCTTGTGCTCTCTGTGCTTGCCGCACCCGAGCTCATAGCCAGCCCTCCCCAGGATCAATAAAAAGCCTGTTGCAGGCAAAAAGGGGGTTTACAAATATGCACATATGGTCAGAAGTGGCTCAGGCTGCTAATCAACCATATGTCTTATCATCATCTTTTTTTAATAAAGGTAGGGTTGGTTATATTGGTTGAAATAATCTTCACATTCTGACAGCAATCAATAAATCATATGCTCTGAAAAAGGACAGGAAAAAAATCTGTTGTCTGTCGCTGCAGTAATCCTGCAAAATACTGCCTCGAGGTTCGAATGGAAAGAGCCAATCAAACAGCAAAAAAAAAAAAACGCTCCTTAAGCGTACTCAGCCCTTGCCATGCACAAGCAGGGTTGAGTACTCAAAGCTCTTAAAGCGCTTCACTGCCATCCGAAGTATTCCAGGTCTACCAGAGAGTGGCAGAGAAAACTCAGCCAAAATTACCACTGCCACAGTTACTTGTAACCATTCACCCTTGCTAAGCAGGGCAAGAAAGAAAGACTCGAGAAGAGAAAGTTGTGATGAAAACAGGTTTGATGAAGCAAGAGGACAAACCAGAGTAAACACTGATATAGGATTTCAGGAATTGCAACAACTCAGGGAGTTGAAGGGCCTGAAAAGTGTTGCCATGGTTTCTGTGTTTCTCTTGCCATGTTTGTTTGTTTTTTTTTTTTACATGCATTATGGTAATGTTTGGTTCATGCTGCTGAATGAGACATGAGGTATTGTAGTTGGATAAAGTTGAAATTGTTGTGCTGAAGTTCTTTTTCGGCTCTGCTATGGAGGGTTTGCGATGCACCAGTGGTCATGCATGTGTGTGTGGGGGGGGTGGCTTTCGAATGAGCCCTGAGGGGAGGGAGTGGGTTTAAGGCCGTAACACACTGGGAGCGTCACAAATAAATGACATGAAAATGCAAATTTTTCAGACGCCAAAACTCTTCACACCGGCAGCAACACGAATTTGTGACAGAAACACAGGAATACGAATTTGTGAAAGAATTTTTACAACTCACTCCACAGAGGTAAAAGTGGGCTCATGTTACAAATATGATACTAAAACATAGCAGAAAACATTGCAGAACATACCAGCCATCAAACTGAAAATACTGAGTAAAAATACGACACCACATGTCACAGGCATTAATGGCGGGCGGGTGTGTCATATAATTAGACTGGTGAAAAGTTGCATAGCCTTTCACACAACATACATCAGCTGATGTTACCTCACCCAAAAGTGAACTACATAAGGTAACATTACGCACTATTTACAAAACCCAATTGACTGGTGATACTCTGCCATATGTCAAGATTGTTGTCCTTATAATTTGCATGTTGTTTGTCAAACAACGCTTGATGCTGAGAGGCCCAGATAATGAGCTTGGCAGTTATTGTTGTTTATGTTGTTGTTGTGAGATACGGACATGTTGTAGTTTGTTAACAGGGCAAATGTTCTGAAAAATCAACCCTGATCTGGAAAATAAAAGATTCGCTTTTATGCCGTGTAATATTTGCATTCTGTGTGGATTTACTAATGACACAAACAGCAGCTCGAAAAAGTATATTTTCGTCTGAATTAATCACGCAAAAAAAATCACCCCTGTTGTGTAACGGCCTTTAGAAAGAGCCCTGAGGAGATGTTACTTTTCAAATCTTGCTAACTTTCCAGAAGTACCAACCTTACCTTACCTCAGTTTCTAAGAAAAATGATTTCTACTTACACTCATACAGATGGAAGGGTGGGGGACGTTTTTTAGTTTATAAAACACTGTTTGTGTTTCAGAGGAAAAGGGTTTGCAGTTATCTCCCAAACAATTGAAGCAAATGGCGACCAGGATTCCAACATAAATAAAATGAACAATAAAACTATAAAATGCCTCCATACTGCTCATGCAAAGTAATCCAAGTGTCCCGAAGCCCTAACATGCCATGCTGTTTTGAAGAACGTCACAGACTCCATGTTTTTTGCCTTATTGTTTACTGTAGCCTGTAGATTCTAATAAGGGAGCCTGCTTCACGTATGCAAAAACATGGTGTACATGTAAGGTGTCAGTGATGTTTTTTAAAGCAACATGGCACATCAGGGATTCAGGACACTTGTATTAGTGTGCATGAGCAGTATGGAGGTATTTCATGCCTTTATTATGCATTTTATTTACAGTACATTTAAATCCTGGTCACCATTTGCTTCAATTGTTTGGGAGATAACTGCAAACCTTTTTTCTCTGTTTTGTTTTAGAATTGGACTGGTAATGAACTGTGATAGACTGGAAACCTGCATGTAGTGTCTCTCTTCCTCCTATGCACTTAGGGCTCCTGTTCCTGATGACCATGATAAGGAATAAGTGGCTAAAAACAATAATTTATGTGACAGTTTGACAGCCCTCTTGACTCCCTGTTTGGGTTCCTTCCCTTTTAAGTTGGTTACCACTTGTGCCTGCTGCTCCTCAGCTATTACTGATTCACATACTTTATATTGCTATTAATTAACTTGTATTGTCTAAAATATATCCATGGTTAAAAGACAGAGAGGAGTGTAGAACTCTCATCACCTAGTGTCAGTTTGCAACACCTCAAATTATATTTACTTGGCAGCTGACACTTTTTTACACCTGCATTCTTTGTTAAAAGTTTTCATCTAAAAAAAGTCAAGGAATGCTTTAGAAATAACAATGAAAGGCAGTTTTTGATGACCTTGACACAACATGAGGCTTCATTACGCTGTTATGATGATGTCAGTAAATATTGCTGACCCATTATTCCTGACGAAGGTGACACCTACAAAAATTACACTCTAGGGATAAAGGTTAAGTGTAGGGATGACATGTCAATTGGTGCACCCACCATTTTGGTCAATATCAAATATGATGATGAATATTCGATTCTATTAACTGTGTTCTTACATTTATGAGCCCCAGCACAGTTTATCTGGAGAGGGTAATAAAGGGGCAGCTGCTACCTTTCGGCTTGCACCCCTGCTGCCTTTGTTGCTTGCTGCAAAACTGGCATCATCTCTGTGATTTTTAAACAAAATCAGGAGCATTATTTGCATCTTTTTACTGTGTGTCTGTGATTAATATCAAAGAACTGCAGGTATGAGAGAAAAAAAAGTTACTTAGCATTTAAATGCAAAATTGGGAATATAGCCTAATTATAAAAAAATAAGGAAGATAAATTATTTTTACCTGAATGTATTTAGTGTGGGCACTTTACAACATTCATCTTTAAAGGTGCATACATGTACACAAACAGGCGACAGCCGTCACTGTCAGATTTGTGACATTTAAATCATGATATAAATGATTAGTTTAAATATTAATACCGTTAAATTTGGCTGTTGAACTGTGGCTTAATAGGTGTGTGATCCTACAATGTTTGGCATTAATGCTAATACAGATCATTTCACATCTTGACTACTGTAGGTCGGAGTAGCTGAATCAACCTGGTAATGAAAACAAAAGGGAGGAAAAAACACAGATTTTTTTCTCAGCTTCAGTAAAAACTGCTGAATACCAGGCAAGAGGCAGAGACTGTAAAGGAGAACAGAGGAAGAACGGGGGACGGGGGGGCACCATGCTCACCATGGAAAAATTAGGAAATTTGACAAAGAGAAGAACGAGATTAAGAAGAACTATACACATGGGACAAGGGATACGATGAATTATAGCTCCATACCTTTGACTGAAACAGCAAAACTGTGACACAATGCTGCTCTGTTATTAGCCTACTGAGCAAATAATG
The DNA here is from genome assembly GCA_029822935.1 of Naso vlamingii. Lineage (NCBI taxonomy): Eukaryota > Metazoa > Chordata > Actinopteri > Acanthuriformes > Acanthuridae > Naso > Naso vlamingii. The sequence continues at coordinate 4,661 of JAPQLA010202367.1, read as the reverse complement.
ATACCATGTTGGTCCAGGTGCCTTTATCAAGTCATTGAACAAACACTGTTGATTTCCTTATCTGTGGCATAGTTGTATATTTTCAGACTTTCAATAAATGTGGATTTAGATGCCAATGCACGTCTTTGTTTGCAGCAGCACACTCGTCATGTTTGTCACTCACCATGTTCATCTGTTCATCAACAAATTGTACGAGCGTAGCACTGATCGTGCTTGAGGGGGGGCTTCTTTTTTTTGGCCTTGTTTTCTTGGAGACGGTTGACATGTTTATGTTTCTTTCTGTTTATTCTGACTCAGCTGCATAGGCATAGTTTTATGTGTGACAACATAAGTGAAAAAAAAACATCATGTAAATAAAGCAGTAATCTTGCTTTCATTGCTCCTCACTGGTTTTTAATGTTTTTGTTGTTGTTGTTATTGTTGTTGTTTTTTTTAATTTCCGCCAAGGGGTTTATAACCCAAGTTTAAACGTTCACTTTGTAGAAAAAAGTTCACTTCTTGGTTTCATTCTCAACTGGTTAGTATATGATGAACTGGGAAACTCAGCTCATTGCGTGCTGATGCTTTGGGTCGGTGGCGGGCTCGAATACCAACCCAAAGCGTCAGTATAGACGAGTTGGGAATTTTATGTATAGAACCTTTGAAAGGATATCCTATTGAATCATTAAAATTTAAAATGAAACAAGCATAACTTCTTTTGAGTCCCACTGCAACAATTCACAAGGAAATCGTGCTCTATAATAATATGATTTCTTTTAAGTGATCTACAGCATAATGATCTTTGACAGCACACAAATATGGTAGAGTGCCTCACACTTTGACCAACCAACCTGAATGTGTTTTGATGGACAAGCCCCCACAGACAAAAGTCTCTGTTTAGTTCCTAAACACTGACACCGCAGGTGAATAGTAAAAATCTATGAGCCATCTCTGTCTAATGTCTTATCAAATCTCCTCTGGATTAAAATTGTAAACCCTATTCAATGTGATTTTAACACATAATCATGCGATTAAGTCAGCATTGTACGGTCATACCATGCATGCTGATCAGTTTTATGTCAAAGTTTCATGTCAAAGACAGTTTCTTTGATCAGTGTCATGTCAAAGACACATGCGCAGGGCGCTGACAAGTATTTCAAGTGTTTATTGGAGTCTCATTTGAGAGATAGAAAAACATCTGCATATGTGGCAAACACTTTTATTTGCTTTGAAATATACTCAGTCATATGGGATTTGTTTTTAGTGGCTTGTGCTCAAAGACTGTTTGTGACAGCAGCTTGTTGAGTAACTAGTCTTTGCAGACTTTTTACAAAGAAATCATTGCAAGTTTATTGGAGGAAACCTTTCATATGTGCATCAAAAGAAAATATTGAAAAGGAATCAAAGCATTTTAAAAGCAGGGCTTTTTTTCCAAATATAATGTATTAAACTGAAAAGTCATGTGTCGACACAATACTCTTAAAGCACATTTTTATGGTAGTTTTTCATCCTTGTAATTTGGAAAAAAAACAACAAACAGCAGTTCTGTAGGAATAATCAGTAAAGGACTTGATTATAATCCTTTTCTGGCAGACACCTCCATATTTTGTCTTTTTTCCCTTAATCAAAACTATTAGTCAAACTTTTTGTCTATCTTTTAGTTTTAGACACAAATAAGATCTCACCATATGTAAAGACACTGTCGATTTTTTGCAATGCAAAACTGAATTTTTCGTAAAAATGGTGATTTTTGTACATTTCTAGAAAAGTAACCATTTTGGCAAAAACCATGAATAGCCTACATGCAGGATTTGTGGATGTAGCACCTAAATTTGTCTGTGAAAAATGATTTTTTTTTCTGTTTATATTATTTGTAACATGATTGTTATTGCTAAATATTTGTGTTTTTATAAGTGCGTTATTTATCCATTCCTCTTCGTCCTCTCCACCAAGCTTTCATTCATCAGTTCTGTGTAGTAGTCCGTTTGGCCATGTTGTTTTGTGCTGTGCAAGTTGGATTTTTGACCGGTTAAAACTTTGCTTCTTTTTATATGTTTTGTCTGCCGTGCATAGTGTGTTGACGGACAGGTTTTACTATGTGTATGTTGTCTGCTGTGTGCACTGCCCCCTGGCGACGTTAGTTTCTCAGAACGGCACACTTTTTTTCCTGGCCTTCTGGCCATACAACTGCAATTTACAGTTATCTGTAATGAATAACAAGGTAACAATCCACAGAAAGCACAGCAAGAACGCCCTAAATTCAAGCAAACTGCTGAAACTCTGTGACTTAGTGAAAATAAGACTATTTTATCTTCACATGTGGCATTTGTGTTTAGTTCAGTGCTACATTTTAGTTTAGCCACACCACAGTAAGAAGTGCAGTCACATCATGCCATCTGCAAAATTTATTAATTATTTTTATATTTTGTGTTTTTATTAGTTACACTAAAGATATGTTTTGGTAAACAATCACAGTTCAGTGTTACATACCAGTCAAACAATGCAAGGAGCTGACTGCAGCTTTAGAAAGCCATGTTGATATTCACTCTTATCTTGACTCTTTTCACATCAATTCTCTTCTTGGTCATCTGTGAATGTTCTCATTCATCCAGGTCATAGTTATCAGGGCAATTAAATTGAAGGCACCTCGACATAGTAATATGTCTGTGAAGATATTTCACCTCTTATCCAAGGGGCTTTATCAGTTCATGTGTGCCTGACTAGAATAGCTTGTGGAGAACCCAGGTATTTAACCTCTGTGGAGGTGTTTACAAAGGCCAATTGTGTCTCACGATTCTTATTGCTCCAGAGTGTGGCTTAGGTAGTGCCCCTTACTGCAATGACAGTTGTTAGAGTCATCAGAGTTGTTGGAGTCACGTGAGGCCAATTGTGAATGACAGTCGTTGGAGTCGTTAGAGTCTCATGGGGCCGTTTGTGAACGACCGTTGTTCTTGGAGGTTAAGTTGTTGAATCTCCTGGGTGGAGATGAAAGGACGGCATTGTAAATTGGAGATAGGTAGTGTCACAGACCTCCTCCTCTGTTGGGGGACGGTTTTTCCACTTTTACATTGATGGCTTCCTTTACTCCTCTGTCAAAGCATCTGTCCTCCCTGTCCAAAATATGTACATTGCTGTCCTCAAAGGAGCATGCCATTTCCTTTAGTTGTAAATAGACAGCCGAATCCTGACCTGAGGAGTTAGCCCTTCTGTGCTGGGCCATACGTTTGTCCAGTGGTTGTTTGGTTTCACCAATATATATATGTCTTTGCATTCCTTACTGCATTGGACCGCATACACCAGGTTGCTTTTCTGGGTGTGTGTGGCGTACGGTCTTCGGGGTGTACCAGTTTTTGTCTGACCATGTTGCTGGGTTTGAAAAATACAGGAATGTGGTGCTTATTGTAAATCTTCCTGAGTTTCTCAGATACCCCAGACACATACGGAATGACTATGTTGTTGCGCTTGTTTTTCCTTTCGTCCACACCCACAGAGTTGGTGTTCTTACTGGAGCGTGTCACCGTTTTCACAAAGGTCCAACTGGGATAGCCACAGGTTCTAAGGGCCTCCTGAGGTGTTTGTGCTCTTTCTCTTGGGCCTGAGTGCTGGTTGGTATGTTATCAGCTCTGTGTTGCAGGGTTCTGATAACACCTAGCTTATGTTCCAGTGGGTGGTGTGAGTCAAAGAGTAGGTATTGGTCTGTGTGTGTGGCTTTCCTATATACCCCAATGTGGAGGCTCCTGTCCTCTTAATTGTGTACGTCACAGTCCAAGCAGGGCAGGTGATTGTCCTTGACATCTTCCCTAGTGAATTTGATGTTTTTATCCACTGAGTTAATGTGTTGCTTGCACCTCTTGGATTTTGATTTTAACCCATGTGTCATCCACATATCTGAACCAGTGGCTTGGTGCTATTCCTCTGAAAGAGTTCAGGGCCTTGTGTTCTACCTCTTCCATGTATAGATTGGCCACAATGGGGGACACTGGTGAGCCCATGGCACACCCGTGCTTTTGTCTGTAAAATTTGTTGTTGAACTGGAAATATGTGGTATTCAGGCAGAGATCCAGTAGTTGACATACTGCTTAACATCAGCAAAACAAAGGAGCGAATTGCTGATTTCATGAAAAAGGAGGAAGGTTGTGAGAAGTTTAAATTCATCTCCCTACATTCAGCTACACCCTCCTACGTAGCAACAGCATTAATGTAAATCAGAATATCATTTTTGCATAGCACAGGTCTTGTGCTTAGAGTGTCCGCCCTGAGATTGGGAGGTTGGGGTTTGATCCCTGGCTGAGTCATACCAAAGACTATAAAAATGGTACCAAATGCCTCCCTGCTTGGCATTCAGCATTGAGGGTTGGACTCGGGGTAAGTCACATAACGTCACGTCCAGATGGTACACTCGTACATCATGCCATCTCACGCTATAGAATCAGGAGATAGGCTCCTGGCCTATGGGCCTTCACAGCTCTCAAAGGCTATTTACTTACTTACTGCAAAAATAACAATACATTTTTCTTGAATCTTGAGTGCTGGTTTTTCTCAGTGACCTCAGAAAATTAGTTTACTTAAGGATTTTTAATTGGCAAATTCATATTTTTCATTTTCTCATATATATATATATATATACATATATATATATATATATATATATATATATATATATATATATATATATATATATA
>JAPQLA010202325.1:0-20352 GCA_029822935.1 Naso vlamingii | reverse complement strand
GTGAACAGGTTCACTGGTAACAGGTGAGAGGATGATCAGGTCTGAGAGGAGCGTCATCGAAAGGCTCAGTCAGAGACGGTTATTAGAAAGCCAGACGCCTCACTGACTGTTCACTTCCTGTTCACTTCCTGTATTAGTGTAACATGGTTTTTTGCCATGGCCCCACCCCTTTCGGAGACAGGAAGCAGTCTTGAGTCCATTCATTCTTATGGGAGGACTGAAAGTGATCACAGATTATGACCAATTCTTTCGCCTCATCGTCACAAAGATACATATTGGACCCATTTTTCACAAGACACATATCTTCTGAACATTCTGACACACTTTGTTTGAGACCTGTCTCTGTCTCAGCAACACACTCTCATGAGATCTGTGAACCGGTGCCTCCCGCCTTGTTTCACAACGGACATAAACGGACATTTAAATGGTCTTACAGGTGAAACCATGAATTAAAAGTTCAAACTTACATCAAACAAATATCATGAGACACAAAATCCATCTGCTTTAATCCATTCACATGACGTTATAACACTTCCAGACGAGACGGAGGGATGGTGGTTCCTAACTGTCTCCATGGGAGATGAGACTCCGCCCACTTAGGAGAAAGAAAGTGTACATACCATTTCACGTGTTAATAACTTAATATCTTTGGCTCAGTTCTTCACAAGCAAGACAGGAGAGAAATTTGACCCTTTGTGAACACATGATTTGATAAACGATGTTACTACATGAATAATAATAGTAATTGATTGATCACGTTGCTATCATTCAAGATACTCAAAGCGCTTCACAGTGAAGGGGGGATCTCACTAAACACCAACAGTTTGCAGCACCCGCCTGAGTGATGCACGGCAGCCATTTTGCACCAGAACGCTCACCACACACCAGCTTGAGGTGGAGAGTGAGATAAATCAATGAGCCACTTACAACTCTGGGACGATCAGAAGGGCAGATTTAATGAGCCAGGTTGGGAAGTTAGCCAGGACACCGGGAACCCCCGACTCTTTACATCAAGTGCCACGGGTTCTTTTATGACCACAGTGTCCCCGTCACTGCACTGGGTAATGGGATAAATTTTCTTTGGCCAGAGGGAAGATCGCCACCTACTGACTATCACCAAGTCCACTTCCTGCAGCACCTTAAAGCAACATGAGCTCAGGAACACTTTGTGAAACTGTTGTTAGCAAACACAGATCGTCTGGAAACAACTAAATTTTACAGTGTGTCCCAACCTTTTTGGAATCTGTCTGTATTGTGTTGTATTGCACTAATGCTTCAAGTATCATTATATAGTAATATATATTGTTTTACAATTGTCCTTTCTGCATTACGAGTTCTTTTACTTAAGTTGCTTTGTAAAGAAGGACTTTTTGTACTTGTAACAGATTATTTCTGGATTTAAAATGAATAAATGATCTGAGTACTTCCTCTACCACATAACGTTATTTTTTAAGAAATGTGTATATGCAGCATTTGCAATGGACATGTGACAAAAGTATTCTTCAAGATAAACTTCAAAACACAGTTTCAAGTAAATCTGAGTCTGTCTGCAAACATGCTTCCACAAAGACTCCGACACTGTTTTGGTGGCTCTGGTTGGTTACGTAAAGCAGACTTTGCACACACACAAAGATTGTTGAAGAATTATTCTATATATTGTGTAAAATTTTGTTGTGGTTTTAAATTTTTACTTCCTGTTTCAGATCGTTTCCACGCACATGAGCTGAGTTTGCCGTGTGACTGCCAGGTTGCCAGCTTCTCGCTCAAGCAGGTCAGTTTGAATGTTGTTCATGATACATTAAAAACTACAACACTTACTGCAGATATAAGATAACCTTTTATTTATCATCACAGGAGAAATTAAGAGATTGCAGCACAAGATTAGCAATAATTACAGATTCTAAAGGTAAAAAATGTAGATCATTACAAGTTTATTAAATATGCAGAAAATAGGGACGCCTGGTGGCTCGGTCGGTGGAGCGGGCGCCCCATGTGCGGAGGCTGTGTCCTCGCGCAGCAGACCTGGGTTCGGTTCCGCCTGTGGCCCTTTGCTGCATGTCGTTCCCCCTCTCTCTACCCTGTTTCCTGTCTACTCTTCAGCTGTCCTGTATAATAAAGGCACAAAAGCCCCAAAAAATATCTTAAAACAAACAAACAAAAAAAAAAGCAGAAAATAAAAGAAACAATAGAAACTATAATTGACTCAAAATTAAAATGAAAGCAGTAAACAAACACATATTGCACTCTCAAGCAAGGCGTCTTTTTTTTAACAACTTCATACTTTTTTGTTAGAGTATATATTATGTTAGAGTGCAGAGTATACACAAGCATCAGAGTTGTATGACAAGTGGAATAATTAAACAACACACCAGAATATGCTATATGATTAGGTAATTGTATTAGCTGTCACTATTAATTTTAAAAAAGGTAGATTAAAGGTAAATAATAATCCATTATTATTATTATTATTATTATTATAAATTAGTTAAGAGAATAAGAGTATAACATATTAACATACAAGAAGTAAATGAGAACAACATATTAATAACACTGTAATATATAGAATAGTTTATGCTGTTTGTAATTGGCCTAATAAAAAAGTCTGATTTTTAAAAGTAAATTATAAGAGTTTAAAACATAAACTATTAAGTATCACACTATCTTTTAAGTATAACATAATAACATATTAAGAGTAAATGAGAACATATTTACTCAACATAGCATAATATATCTCAATATAGTAAATGGGATAGTTTGTGTTGTTTGTGTTAATATAGAAATCTGATTTTAAAAAGAAAATTATAAGACTATAACATATTAACTATTGAGCAGGCTTTAACACTGAAGCTGAGGTTGGCAACATCTGCAAATCAAGCTAGCTGTAGCATGAGACTCCTAAGGAAACAACTCCGCAGCACCCTCCCCTCCCTGTTTTTGCTCCGGCTCGTGTTTTAATTCGTCTGTTGCAACTTTCTCTTTTACATCCAGTTTGTAATAAAGATTCGCAATGAAACTAACTGGTTCCAGGGAAAGTTGCAGCGGTGTAAACTGGTCCGTGTCAGCTCAACAGAGCGCAAGGCACATCACTTTTTTCAACAACCAGTCAGCTCAGAGCCACGTTACCTGTCGCTGAAAAACGGAGCATAAAGCAGCAAAGAGGAACACGCGCACCAGCGTTTGGTTGAAAAGCTTTTTTCATGGACGACAGAGCCAAGCAGAGGTGCAGAAGTCTAGTGTTCTTTCAGACCATCTGAATTATAAAATGCTGAGAGGTTACTGTGGGATTTTAGCCTGATGACACCAAAAATAATCTGCCCACCCCAGCTTTAATTCTAAAGTATAATATAATAACATATTAAAAGAGTATAACATGATAACATAACATAGCATTATATATTTCAACATAATATGCCAGATGTAAAATATAATGTAAAATGTCACAGTAACCATCTTGTCTAAATGCTGTTGATTTACAGCCTGAGTGCATAAAAGCAGTTTTGTTGTTACGCTCATTTTTTCTTCTTTCAGTTCATGAAAGCAGCCATAATCTGAGGACCACACAGGAGCTGAAGGCACAAAGCTGTAGGAAACAGATCCTGCATGTTCACATTTATGAATCCATTCTCATTCTTTAAGTATAGAAACATATGCAGAACACTGAGGATGAACTGAACAGTCTCTCCCTGAACTCTAAGTTTTTAAAATGCAGAATGTTTCTTGAGTGTGTTTGTGTTTTCTGATCAAGTTTGAGTTGCCATCCTGTAAGAGTTATTTACATTAAAAGTACTTAATCATAAGTCTTTATCTACATGTCTTTCCATTTCTGTTTCTTTGCGGAAAAATCTGATGAAATTACATGTTAACATGATTTCAATTAAAAAAAAAACAACAACCAGACAGTCTCTTAACTATATACATGAGAAGCACAGAATAATGTGAAAGTACAATGAAACTTTTATCAAGTTATATGATTTTATGTAAATTCAGTAACTTAACTGTACATGCTGTATATCTGTGCATATATATTTGTAAGCTCTGTTTATTTGTGACCCTTTAACAAACAATGGATCTTATTTCTTGCTTAATTGTTATGATCTTACCATGATCACATTCATAAAATACATTTTCCAGTCATTGATAACTACCTGCCAAGTGACCTCTGATCACTAAGGTGTGTTGATGTATAACTTTCTGTCTACGTCAAACAAGTTTGCTCCATTTTGAAACTCAATTTGCAAAGTTTGTGCAGACTGGGGATTCACCCGTCTGATGATTTCAGTCATCAAGTTTCAAGGGGAGAGCCTAAGGAAAACTAAAGACTCATGATTCAGTTCTCTTTTTAGTGTCTAGTTTGTGTCTCAAATGCAGATATGAAAACCCCAACCAACACCAAGGTTTGAAAATAAATCACTCACACAATTAAAGTGGACTCAGGCTGTGAGAATATCTCAGTTTAACCCAGAAAACTGCTCTACACTCGGGGGACTGTTCCATACTACATGGAACACAAAGACACTGAGGAGTTTAACGGGACCGTCCGAATCCTGACTGCGGGGTAAACCGGCTCAGTGAAAGTTGTGTGGAAGGTGTGGAGGTGGGTCAGCTTGTCAGAGGACACTTTGTAGAAGGACAGAGTGCCAGCAGGCCAGTCCAGGTACATTCCTATTCTGTCCGAAGGAGGGGTTAGGATGGACATTCTCATGTTATTGTGCAGGTAAGAGTAACCTTCTTCAGAGCAGCTCAGACTCCAGGACTGATCATTCCTTCCAAGACAGCAGTTGTCACCTTCTCCTCGCCTTTTGATTCCTCTGTAAGCCACTGCTATGTAAACATGGCCTTTCCACTCAACCTCCCAGTAACAACGACCAGTTAAACCATCAGTGCACAGCAGTTGTTTCCAGTAGTCGAATCTCTCTGGGTTGTCAGGATACGGTTGCTTCTCTTTCCCCACTGTCACTGTTCTGTTGTGGTCTGACAGTATGAGCCTTTTGTTTGCTGTGTTTAGATCCAGTGTGAGTTTACGGGCGTCTGCAGGAGAAAACAAGACAAATGACGGCAGCAGTTCTTATCTAATCAATTATGACGTTTTTTAATATTTATAGAGGAAGTTAATTTTTTGCACATAATAAGAATGTTTACAATCATATACAATGTTCTACAGCATTATTATAACAGTCGGTACAGTCCTGAGAGCTGGAGTTCTTTGCTGACGTCACCACCAGCTAAAAACAAAGGAAGTGCATGTGCACTCAGACAATCTGTCAAAAAATACAATAAACGCTTCTTTTAAAAGATGCGAAACTTGCAGAATGTTCAGTGGTGTCCTCTCATGTACCGGCACTAAAACATGAAGCTAACTGCAGATATATAACCCAAAAGGGACTGTTTGTTTTGAGAAGCAGCTGACAGAGTCGCCTTTGGGGTATATCTCCGTGTTAAGCTTCATGTTTTTGTGTCAATACATGAGAGGACACCACTAAACATTCAGCATTTTTTGTCTGAGTGCACATGCTCGTCCATTGTTTTCAGCTACCGGTGACGTCAGCAAAGAGCTTCAGCTCTCAGGACTGCACCGTTCATCATAATAATGCTGTAGAACATCATATATGATCGTAAATATCCTTATTATAAGGCGTAATGTGCAAAAAAATAAACTTATCTTTCGTGGGTTTAAACTTCTAATGTCTTTGGCATCACTGCAGTATTGTTAATGGTAACACTCCTTTAAAATTACTTTACCACTTATTCAAATTATTAAATAAACAAACAGAAAAACTTACACTTTCTCAGACCAGCTTTCATCCACTGTGATCCACCAGGGTCCATCCTGCAAAATTAGTCAGCACTTAACAACTGTAATGAAAACTGTTCACAGTGTTTGTGGAATATGAGCATTTTACAAATCCTCTCATCAGAAATATTGCTGTTAAATTTTTTTGATGTAAATCTTAAAAACATGATAATCGCAAACATAATAAACATATTAAAATTTTTGCGACGAATATCTCTAACCCAGACCAAAGCTTTTTCACGGCTAGGTACTTCTGTTTTTGTAATTAGTTTGGCTCTTTTTGTATCTTAAATTACTTGCGTATTTTAACCCTGACCAAAACAGACTCAGTCTACACCCTTGTCGATGCATACCTGAGAGTTTCTAATCTCCAGTTTGGATCTCTCAGTCCATCAGAAAGCAGCTTGACACCAAAGTCTCCTGGATGATTGTAGCTCAGGTCCAGCTCTCTCAGATGGGATGGGTTGGATCTCAGAGCAGATGCCAAAGACACGCAGCCTTTTTTTGTGATCAGACAGCCTGACAGCCTACACACACACACGCGCACACACACACACACACACACACACACACACACAGTTAAGATTCTTGTTTACCTTAAGACTCTACCCTACCTGAACGCTTTTTGAAGGCTACTGAGAGCTTCCTCACTGCCAGCTAACCCACACGATGGACCTCTGTCTGAGTATATTCTGTCATGACCACACACTGTGCACGGCCTGAGATGCTCTTTAGTCATTATGTTGCGTTAAACAACACTATGTAACTTTTCCACCTTAAGACAGCAGTTTTAAAATCATTTTAATGTCAGAGTGAGTTGTAACAGGTTGACTTTGCTCTCTGCCTCAGCCATTCGGCCCTCTCGTATTTTGTTTCTGTGCTATGTAACTTCAAGCGATGCCCCACGGTTTCCGTTTGGTTAAACCGGGTCATATTAAATGAACAATTGTCCTCTGGTTTTCCCTCTGATGTCCTCTGACTGCTCTGCCTCAACTCTGTGATTCACGGAGGTTTCTGAAAGCAACATGTAGGCTGCCTGCAGACTGAGGCTGCAGCTGCAGCACCACGTAGTTGATGTTCTGTTACGCTATCAAAGGAGGTTTGGCTCGCTGGAAGATGGAGGTTCAGCACCAGAACAGACACCAGAAAAAGAGCTGAATGAGTGGGCAATGTAACTGGGCTAAACAGCCTCAACTAACTTCATAACAGATATGAGGATACTGTAAAGAGGATGCTCATGGAAGACACAGTGAGCAAGAGGACCGGAAAGTGTTCTTTCAGACTGGCACATAGGTGCTGGGGACAGATGCACTAAATAAAAAGGCTGCAGACAGACACAGAACCGAACTTGTTGTTGTTGAATAATAAGTAGCTACTTGCAGGACATGTGTTGTGGCCCTTGCTGGATGTTTGACACATGGGGACAAGGACCCATATTTTTGTGGGAGCGCCAATTACAACAGCGCCCAAATCGATACCACTCCTGGGATCAGAATGCCACTCCAGCAACATATGCCACTGAACCAGTAGGGGTTTACCATCAACCACTTTTTGACCACTGTTGGGATCTGAATGCCACTCCAGCACCAGCATATGCCACTAAACCACTAATGGTATGCCAGCAATCACTTTTCGATCTCGCTGTCACCCCAAAATCACACAGAGATGAATTCCTGCATAATGCTGCTTTAAAGGCAGAATCCTTAGTCTTTTTTAAACTCAAACCTCTTTTGATAGACACTGACATTTCTAAAATAGAATATTTAAGTTATCACTACTTTTGCATAATTGTGTATTTTTCCTGTCAGAACCTATTTCTTCCTTGTACATAAAGTTTTTTCAGTCATTGACTCTTGATCTTCCCACTTTGATTACCCTTGATTATGTTAATGGGTAGAGTTATCACTGGGATGGGATTTTTCAAACAGCAGTTTATATTAACAAACTGATGAAACTTGACCTGAGAACTTCTAGTTGGCAGTGCGGACTCTCCAGTCCGGTGCAGAGCAGCTTTACTCCTGAATCCTGCAAGTTGTTGTCACTCAGGTCCAGCTCTCTCAGACTGGAGGACTGGGAGCTGAGAACTGCCGACAGCTCTTCACAAATTTTATCTGTCAGATTACAGCAACTCAGCCTGAAGATGCATGAGAAACAGAAAATAGACTGTAAGTTTATCTCTAATTTTAATATATTCCATTTATGTAGTTATTTTTGAGCTTACAGAGCTTTAGCAGAGGCTTGGACAACTGGCAGCAGCCTCAGAAGAGCACTCTCTGAAGCAGAGTACTTTTTCAAGTCAAACAAATCCAGATCTTCTCCTGATGACAGTAAGATGAAGACCAGAGCTGACCACTGAGCAGGAGAGAGTTTATCTGCAGACAGGCCTCCTGAACACAGGGACTGTTGGATCTCCTCCACTAGGGAACAGTCCCTCAGTTCATTCAGACAGTGGAACAGGTTGATGCTTTTCTCTGCAGACAGATTCTCACCAATCTTTTCCTTGATGTACTCAACTGTTCTCTGATTGGTCAGTGAGCTGCTTCCTGTCTGGGTCACCAGGCCTTGTAAGAGAGTTTGATTGGCTGGCAGTGAAAGACCCACAAGGAAGCGGAGGAACAAGTCCAGGTGTCCATTTGGACTCAGTAAGGCCTTGTCCACAGCACTCTGATAGAAGTGGTCAGATGTGCTTCTGAATAATCTAGACCAAAGGGAAGTTGTTTGTTCTCTTGACAGCAGATTGACACCAGAGTTGAACGACATCAGATGGACATAAAGAGCAGCCAGAAACTCCTGAACACTCAGATGGAGGAAGGAGAACACCTTGTCCCGGTACACTCGACTCTCCTGTTTAAAGATCTGTGTGAACACTCCGGAGTACACTGAGGCTGCTGTGATATCGATGCCACACTCTGTCAGGTCAGATTCATAGAAGATCAGGTTGCCTTTCTGCAGCTGCTCAAAAGCCAGTTTGCCCAGAGCCAAAATCATCTCCCTGCTCTCTGGATTCCAGTGTGGATCTGTCTCAGATTTTCCTTCATACTTGATATTCTTCACTTTGGACTGAACCACCAGGTAATGGATGAACATCTGAGTCAGGGTCACTGGTAGCTCTCCTCCCTCTCTGGTCTTCAGCACATCCTCCAGAACTGTAGCAGTGATCCAGCAGAAGACTGGGATGTGGCACATGACATGGAGGCTTTGTGATGTCCTGATGTGGGAGATGAGCCTGCTGGCCTTCTCCTCATCTCTGAACCTCTTCCTGAAGTACTCCTCCTTCTGTGGGTCTGCGAACCCTCTGACCTCTGTCACCATGTCCACACACTCAGCAGGGATCTGATTGGCTGCTGCAGGTCGTGTGGTTATCCAGAGGCGAGCAGAGGGAAGCAGTTTCCCCCTGATGAGGTTTGTCAGCAGCACATCCACTGAGCTGGGCTCTGTAACATCAGTCAGGTCTTCAGTGTTGTGGAAGTCCAGAGGCAGTCGACACTCATCCAGACCATCAAGGATGAACAAAACCTGAAACTCTTCAAACCTGCAGATTCTTGTTTCCTTGGTTTCAGTAAAGAAGTACTGGACAAGTTCCACCAAGCTGAACTTTTTCTCTTTAAGTAAATTCAGCTCTCTGAAAGTGAATGGAAATGTGAACTGTATGTCCTGGTTGGCTTTGTCTTCAGCCCAGTCCAGAGTGAACTTCTGTGTTAAGACTGTTTTTCCAATGCCAGCCACTCCCTTTGTAATCACTGTTCGGACTGGTTTATCTCTTCCAGTTGGAAGTTTAAAAATATCTTCACATCTGATTGCTGTTTCTGGTGTGGCTGTTGTCCTGGAAGCTCTTTCAGTCTGTCTGACTTCATGTTCATCACTGAACTCTGCAGTGTCACCGTGTGTGACATGGAGCTCTGTGTAGATCTCATTCAGAGGAGCTGGATCTCCTGCTGTAGAGACTCCTTCAAACACGCACTGGAACTTCTTCTTCAGGTTAGATTTAAGTTGACAGCGGCAAAATGGCGCAAGAGTTCCTACAAGTAAAAATGGCAAACATTGTATCAGATTAAATTCAACTGTAAAAGTCTATTTCTGATACCATGAGTAGGGTGTCATTAATGTCACAGATTCAAGACTCTTGGTCTCAACTCACATTTCCTTTCTATGAGTAGTTAGACTGAAGGGTGGAGGACGAGGGCAAAAAATCAATTTCTGGTAAATTACTTAACCATATTCTTCAGAAATTTAAACAAATCTTTACACAACTGAGAAATTTAAACAAATCTTTACACAACTGAGATCTTATCACATATCTGCTAAGCTCCCCTCTACATCACAGTCAAGTGTGGCATTATATGACAGCCAGGCTTAATTTGTTTGCCACAAATTTGATTAAACTTTTAGTAAACTCAACATGAGTGATCAAAAATATTAAAAAGGGACAGTTACTGCTAGATTAAACTGGCAAGTTTGCATCACATTCTGGCAGCTAATTGCAGCCATTTCAGTTAATGCTTGTGATCCCACTGAATTACTTATTTTGGATGGTTTATGTGGCCAAGAAGAATTTAAAGATCTGATGTAAGTGTTGCACAGAATATTTACAGCAAACTTCAGATGTGGTAATGTAACATTAAACCATTTCTTCTCCTGCAACATCCATTAAAAGTCTCTTACTGGTCCGTAGAGCATCAGCCAGCTCATCCTGCTTCATTCTCCTCATGAACCCCAACGTGATCTTCAGAAATGCCTCTTTGTTGTTCCGATTCTCTTCCTCTTCATCATCCATCACCTCCTCAACCTTACATTGGGACCCTGAGCATTCTTGGTAAGGCTCACTCAGACTCCTCTGGAGCTTTTTAAGCTCGTTCTTCACAAAGCTTACAATGTTCTCCTGAAGTAGCTGAAAGGAAACAGTATTATCAGCTTAACCTTTGAATTTATCATATCAAGTGCAATATGTATTTTCTGCCACTAGAGATCTCACAGTCAAAACCATGAGGACAAAACCAAGTTTGAAGATGCAGTGTATTAGCATGGTATGATGGATTCGTTTATTTAACTGTTAAAAAAAAACATGTTTTGACCTACTTTGAAGATTCAGGTGGCAGATATGAGAAATAAAATATTCACTTGCCGACTCAGGAAACCTCAGTGACCTCAGCAGTTTTGCAATTAAGCTCTTATGTGTACGCTAACTTTTCAGCAACCTGCAATGTTTTGTTTGCTGTTCCTACATATGTTCAATATACCAGATACAAAGTGTAAACACAGCTACAAAACTAAGAAGAACTAGACTACCAGCCAACAGACCATGTTTTCCATTTGTGGCTGATGAAGTTACCATGTAAAGGTGGGCTCGTTTAGTACGCACCATAAATATGGAGTCCAGGTCTTTTTGATCACTGTTCACACCCTCCAAAGTCTCCTGATGTACTCTGTGAAGAAAACATGACCCATCAGTGATGAAAACTGAACAGTTATTAAATGTCACTTTAAAGGTGGGGTCAGTATGTTTGTTCGTTGCCGTTTGTAAACACAACATTCAAATTGGGCCCTTCTTTCCGAGCTCAACACACCAGAGGTGCCATAACTTAGCATGTGCTACATGTACTATTATACTGCTTGCACGCAATGTTACACAGCAAGCCACATAATTTAGCAAGTCCATAATTTAGCAAGCTAGCACAAGCTAACTGCTGGTGTTTGGAAACTCCCTGTCAGCAGAAAGCAGGTCAGCTCCACATTGCTCTTCATCCTCAGCTGTCCATCAGTGCTCGAAAGCAGCTGAAAGCCAAATCAAGATTCATTTTCATTCTGGAACGAGTTTTATCCACTTGTCTTTCGCCTCACTAGGGCTGTATTTCCTTTCTTTGCCGCTACATCTGCATCCACAATTTTCTCTGGTCTGAATGGCATCCAGTCACTGTGCTCCCTACCTCACCTGTGCACTGTCATTGGCTGGAGGAAATGCAACTCCTTTCTGTCCGATCTCGTCCCAAGAAGGTCCCGAGTCGGCCAAAACACACCAAAAAATCAAAATACAGGGAGAGGACGGTGTGTTTGTATGCACAGTCACCACCACATATTTATAGAGGCCCAGAAGTGATGACTGGGCAGCTTTACTTTTGTATTAGTCTATATTTAGTTTTTTAAGGAAGATGCTGGGGTAGGGAGTTTATACTTGGTGTCATCAGGCAAAAATCCCAAAATAACTGTTCAGCATATTGTAAATCAGCTGGTCTGAGAGAACACTAGACTTCTGCTCCTCTCATTGGCTCTGTATTTAGAGAATGAAGACCGAGGCGGGCACTTTTCGGCCAATCATGCATCATTTTAGAGAGCAGGTGTTCTTAATGGCTGCTCTACGCTGCGCTTCTTAGCAACAGGTGGGGTTATGCGCTTTCCGTTCTGAAACTGGCCTCTAGCAGCTTGACAAGCTGAGCTGCAGGTGACACCGTCAGTCAGCTTGAGTTGAGCTTTGACGGACCAGTTTACACCGCTGCAACTTAACCTGCAACCATTTGGTCTCGTCATGAATCTTTAGTTCAAACTGGACTTAAAAGAGAAAGCAACAGCAAATGAAATAAAATGCAAGCTGGAGCAAAAACAGGGAGGGGGGGGGCAGCTGAGTTACTTTCAAAGCAGTCTTATGCTACAGCTAGCTGAATTCCAAATATTGCCTACCTAAGCTTTAACAGGTGAATATGTAAATAGTTAAGTGTTTTCATATTCAGTGTCTTCTCTCAAAAAACCCAAAGGGTGTGACAAGAAGTAAAAGGCTTTGATGAAATTGGAAATATCTCTCAGTACCAGAAAAACATTTTTGTTGTGATGACTTATAATGTTATGTGAATGTGTGGAGAGCAAAGACTGTGATTACGGTTGTTGATGGAAATTACAAGACTTAGCAAGACAAATTTGACCAGGTTCAAATGCATTGTTTAAGATTTCTAACTATATTTTTACTTTTACACCATCTCTAGAACAAAGGTATTTGAAGTCCACAGCCACCTCACAGTAACACTGTAGTCAAAACAAAACAGAACAGTGACAAGTTAGGTTGGTGACACCTATCATAAAGAGACCTGTTATAAGTTCTCTCTCAAAATACACAAGGAGCGGCTCCTCTTCCACTAGGTCCGACAGTTTTCTACAGTAGCACTGAAGTGACAAGCCAAACACTGACTCTCCATGTTTTCAATATTTAAATGACAACCACAGGCTCTCCTACGGGAAAGGCATTCAGTTCCTTGCAACACTAGATGCCGCTAAATCCTACAAACTGGAGAACTAAAGTTAAAAGGTGTATCTCATTTAAGAATGATTACTTATGGTTAGAAGCCAGTGTAAAATATGGACATACTAGTGAGGACAGTTTAAAATAGACAATGCAGCACTGAGATACTATTTTAGAGATTTCTTTTTTTTTCAGACCTTCTGTTGACCTCCTCAGGAATTGAATTTTGTCGTCTGAAAACCAAAGGCATGTCCTTGGACCAGCCACTCTTGATGGAAACAAGGCTTGGTTCAGGAGGATCTGCTCTTTCCTGCTCATTACTGAAAGAAATTGTACATTGACAAAACACACAAAGAATTTACTTTTACACCATCTCTAGACCAAAGGTATTTGAAGTTCACAGCCACCTCACAGTTACACTGGAGTCAAAACAATTTAGAACAGTTGCAGGTTAAAATGCTGAGATCTATCTTTAAAAGACCTGTTATTCTATTGTCTGACATGGAATACTATATCATTACATATGTTTTCAAAACTGTATGTTTACCTACACAGAAAAAAACATTTTCGGGGACAGAGCCTTCAGTGTGGCTGCACCAACCCTCTGGAATTCCCTCCCTCCCAATATCCGCAATGCCCCCACCTTGGACACCTTCAAATCATCCCTCAAAACCCACCTCTTCACCATGGCCTTTTCCCCTTAGCTTGTCTGTCGTTCGGCCCCTCCTTTGTCTGTTTAGTGTTTTCCTCCCCTCTCTCCCTTAGCTTTGTTTCTCCAACCCCACCCCTGAACCCCTGATCATGTTCATGTAAAGTGCCTTGGGTACCTTGAAAGGCGCTATATAAAATGAAGCTATTATTATTATTTATTATTATTATTTTGTTTTTAGTATCAGAAAATAAGTTCTTTCTAGCTACACAAGGAGCGGCTCCTCTTCCACTAGGTCCGACAGTTTTCTACAGTAGCACTGAAGTGACAAGCCAAACACTGACTCTCCATGTTTTCAATATTTAAATGACAACCACAGGCTCTCCTACGGGAAAGGCATTCAGTTCCTTGCAACACTAGATGCCACTAAATCCTACAAACTGGAGCTTTATGGGTGTCTGACTAAATTGTAGTCTGTGATGAGGTGGTACGACATTCATAAATGAAAGATTGGTTCCATAATATAGAAGTATTGATTGAGGTGCAGTAAGGTATAGTGTAGTGTCTAAATCTATCTTGTACTTTTTAGCAAAAAGATTGAGAGGACAGGAGATACTTTATGTAAAGAAATATAGTCAAAAGGTGTATCTCATTTAAGAATGATTAAATATGGTTAGAAGTCAGTGGAAAATATGAACATACTACTGAGGACAATTTAAAATAGACAGTGCAGCACTGAGATATTATTTTAGAGAATTTTTTTTCAAACCTTCTGTTGACCTCCTCGGAAGCTGAATTTTGTCGTCTGAAAACCAAAGGCATGTCCTTGGACCAGCCACTCTTGATGGAAACAAGGCTTGGTTCAGGAGGATCTGCTCTCTCCTGCTCATAACTGAAAGAAATTGTACATTGAAAAAACACAGAGAAAACTTACAGAGAATTTGTATCTGAAAGGCTTCTGTTAACCCATGGCGCACTTGCTCTAAGCGATCCGCACCGTGCCCAGGCACGTTTTCTTGGCCCTAGAACAGCTGTAAGAGGTGGACTTGAGCACGGTGCAGTTGCACGGGCACAGAACATGGACATGGCACCATCTATATGACCGCTCATGGAGTGTCTGCTTGACATTACGGCAGACAACAGCATACAGAGTTGGGATAAAGATCCCTGAAAAATCTGCAACCAATTCATTGATACTGGGTGCCTGGTTAAAACCATCCAGACTACAAGAGCTAAACATTTCTGTTGTGCTCAGCGTTCAGTCTGGGCAGGCTCTACATCAGGGGTTTGAGCAAGCATTGAGTGGTGCGGGCTGATCAGCATCCCCTGAGAAGGGTCTACTGGCAGCTACAGGCGGGGTTTTAGGTGTGTCAACAACGAGAAGACATAATAAAAACAATGGCAAACTAACCATCAGGCACAGTCGGGTTAAGACACTGGAGGACAAGTAAACGATGCCCACAACAATACCAGTTTAATACTATTCTGATGCATGTATGTGTACGCGATATGTTTTTACATATTGCTAGATTCCACATGCAACCCTTGCATAAGTCAGTGCCCCTCTCAGGTCACCTGAGTTAAAAAACTGTGGACACGCCTCTGTAAAGGTGTAAGTGTGCTCCAGCCGGGTCAGGCCAGAGCGATGTGAGAACAGACCAGTGGGGGACGGGGAGGGATTAGATTTGTATTTCACGTGGTATGAGCAACCGGGGTAAGTATAAGTGTGTCCTCAGTCACAGTTAACTGACCATTGACACACACACACACACACACACACACACACACACACACACACACACACACACACACACACACACACAAAAAAACAGATTTTAAAGATTTAACATTATGCCTTCAAACCTTCTGTTGACTTCCTCAGAAATGGAATCTTGCTCTCTGAAGACCACAAAGAGGTCCCTTGAACCGTCACTCTTCATCGACAGACAGCTTGGTTCAGGGGAATCTGCTCTGTCGTGCTCCATCCTTGTAGAAATGGAGAAAAAATGGTGCAACAGTTACAACACACATCAAACCAAACTGTAAAAAAGTCAGTCAGACCTGAGTCATAATCAAAAGGGTTCAGGTTTTGCGACTAGAATCAAAATGTTTTGAATCCAAAATACATGACAATTTTGCACGAGCTAATCTTTCCTCTTAACACAGCCCTCAGACTGTTCTGACTCATAGCAACAGACTGACAGTACACGGCTCTGGCTTGCATAGTTCTTTTATCTTACCTGGTAGGTTCCGTCTGGCTGTCATGTTCCTCAGACAGAGTGTTGATGGAGGGCAGAACTACCTCATCCTCTTCCTCACACTGACTCATCTTTGAATGTACGCCTTCATACAAAGACAAGATATTCTGTGAGCTGGACCTTTTCATGACAGTTAAATTATTCACAATAATTCACAAATGCATTTTGGGATTTATATATAAAAGATACTATCGACAAAAATATTTGTCAGTGCACACAAAAATATTTGTTGGTCTATATAAATGAAAAAAGAATCCATTTAGAAATGAAAAGGCTTCACAAATGTATTTCTGATGCACACACAAATACCCATTGTTTTCAATATATAAATTGGAAATCCACAAATATATGAATTAATAACAACTTGCAATTTTCATCAAAAACATATACATATGTTGCGACATTTATTCACAATGAATAAATGAACGTGCGTTTACAAACTGCTTCTGGTTTGTGAACTTCCCTGCATTTGTGTGTGGATTTTTGAGACTCCCGTAACGTGCCTCGATCCACAAATGCATTTTTTTCATTCCAGAATTATCTGTGGCCAATCAGATGTTTCCCTCCTTTCAGCCAATCACCGGGAATGTTATGCACAAGCAGGGACTAAAGTTACGTCCACCGTAAAGTTAGTCGTAAAGCCTCAATAATATGAAATGGTGTCAGAAGATAATAAGCCAGTTTGAGCCTCACCCAACCTGACTTTGTACGGCAATCTCGCAGAAAATTGGAGAAACTGGATTCAGTGCTTCGAGCTCTTCAGTTAGCGGCATCACGGAGAAGTCCGAAATGGTGCGATGTGCGGAAAAGAGATGATAAAAGGATTCAATACTTTCTTCTTTGAGGACAAATTAAATAAACAAAAAGATGTGAAGAAAAGGAAGGTCCACTATTGTGAGCCCAGAAAAAACTTGTCTCACATACGGCACAGGTTCTTCAAGCAAGCCCAGAAACAGTCAGAATCCACTGATGCATACATGAGGAATTTGAGAGCAAAGTCAAGGACTGTTGCTGCTGGACAGTTGCATGACTCTCTGGTACGTGACACAACAGTAGCAGTTATAGTGCGGGATGGACAGACTGCAGCATATGGGTCAAGAATACTCACTGATTGTCAGCGCAGGTATGCACAAATTGAGAAAGAACTGCTCGCCATTGTCTATGGCCGTAAGAAACTGCATCAGTATGTTTACAGAAAAGACATACATGTTGAGAACAAACAAAAGCTGCTTTCCAACATGACACACTTTGGGAGAACCACCCTGAAGCTGAAGGTGAGGCTTGTATTCGAGCTGAGAGACTCATCCGACCCATCTGTGTGAAACACCAAGGTCAAAGTCTGTACAGGATGTAAGTGGGATGCTTCGAAGGCTGTCAACCAGGCCATCACTGAAACACCAGGACATTGTTGGGCTGCTGCAGCCTGGCAGGGCTGGTTTTGGGTGTGGACCAGCACCCAAGATGTGGTCCAAGGCAACAAGGAAGGAAAGGAAAGACCTTGTGTTCTCCAAAGTCATGAAGATGGAGGAGGAGGAGAGCTACAAAATCAAAGTCATTAGCCAACAACAGCAAGAAAAATGGACAATGTGGGAGGCTGTGGTTGACCGAGCCATCGTGTGGGCAGATATGTGGAGGATGCCCCAAGCAAGGTTGAGCTTCATGATCAGGACCACGTATGACACTCTTCCCAGCCCGGAACCTGTGCTTCCAGTGTGACGCAGAAAAGACCTGTCAACTCTGCAGCCCCAGTAATCCAAGCTTGCGGCACATCCTCTGGGGATGCATGGCTGGTAAAAATGGTGCCACGACTGAGTGCTGCATAAAATAGCCAAAATCCTGGGGGCACACAGGCTGGAAGCAAAAAACATCAGCCCACCAACATCACAGTGGCGGGTCCAGTTTGTCCAGCAAGGGGGGGGGGAGCCAGAGCAGCAGCACAAGACAGTTTAAGTTTCCACACTTAATAACATCTACCTCCCTTTGGCCAGAAATTGTGCTCTAGTTCACCACTACAGGTACACGGAGCTGGCAGCTGGGTGCTCTCAAGCAGGGTGGAGGGCAGTCACTACACTGGAATGTTCACCCAGCGGTTCCCGAGGTCTCTGGGTATCACAGGATCCAAGCTGAGGAAGACACTCAAAGACCCAGTGGAGAAGGTTGAACAAGGAAGCGTCTGGCTCTGGCTCCAAAGAAAAGACAAAGTGAGGGGAAAGGAAGAATCCTAGAGCTGGCTGCAGGGAGTGGCAGGGACCCATCCCTGCCACTGCTTCACCACCTCAAGATGTTCCGGGCTCCCCGCTGACCACCCTGCAGACCCTTCGCTGATGGCGAGTTGTGTCCAGTGTCTTTATGTTTTTGTTATTTCGCAGACGCTTTCATCCAAAGTGTCACACAGAATATATTAACAATAATAAAACTACAAGATAATCTTACAATAACTTCAAAATTACAGGACATAATTGACTATAAAACCCTGCAGATGACTTACAAGGCTGCTAAGAAACTTCTCCCACACAATATACAAGAGCTATTTATAGAAAGAGAGGTGACACACAAACTGAGAGGAAACATGATTTTCAGACAAAAGAAAGTAAGAACTACACTGAAATCATTCTCTATGTCAGTAAATGGTGTTAAAATGTGGAACAAACTAGATGATGAGGATAAAAACGCAAAGAACCTGGGGGCCTTCAAAAATGAAATAATAAACTCTACTATCAACAAATATAAAAACAGCAATGAGTCACTGTGACCCAAGAAACGAAAATAATGTCACTGTGTACAATCACAATGAAAGATGTTTAGAAAACAGGTCTGACGACAATGCAAGCAGTTGCGTAAGGAAGGTTATTTGGAAAAACAATCACAGATAACTGTTTGGTATTTAAAACGTGCAGAGGAACACTGTACGACAGACTCAGACAAGTCAAAAACCGGTTTATGATGGAACTATCGGTCTGAGATACAGACCGCAGCTCTGCTGTTGTATTATAAAATGAATGATGAAATCGATGTATGAAATGAATGAGTGAATCGATGTATTTTGTGGGAAATAGGGGCGGGACTCTGATAAGCTATTAGCTTCTCCCGTACCCTTTTCGGCCATGTGCTGTATTGTAAATGCTGAAATTGTGTGTGATGAAGTCTGATTACATGAACATGCCCGAAATAAATAAATAAATAAAAATCCTATTTAAAAAAACAAATGAAATGAAGAACACATTATGACTGGAAAGCTCTGGTCTCCATAAGCCCTGGTCAGCTTTGCAGCTCCACCCATCTAAAGTCTGTATTTCTATTTCTTGGAGAAATTGTGTTGTATTCCTTTTGTGCCCACTTAGCAATTGTTTTTTCTGTTGCCCACCCAAATTAGCTAAATGCCCACCCAAACAAGACATCCTGGTAACACCTCTACTACCTAGGGTTGCCAACCATCCTGTATGACACACGACATCCCATATTAGTATTATGGCATATGGAAATAAAAATGGGCATCAAAGTACTACAGATTTAATCAAAATATTTAGCCTACTAGTATGTTATTTGCCTGATTTTCATGCATCTGTCTCACCAATATGCATGGGAATGGTGATCCAAATTATGTCAAAATGTATAGTTTTGATTACAAAAAAAATGCTCAGACTTCAATGTTGGAAACCCTACTACTACTATATATTCAACTGATATTTAATTGATTTTATAAACTGGTTATATGTTTCACCAAAACTTCTATCTTTGAAATGAAGTCAAGTTGAAAGTGCAAGCACCTCAAAAGTGAATGTAAAAATACTTACTGTAATTACTTTAAACTGCTGCTCTTTCTTTTATTGACCGTAGATGTCCTTCATTTTGTTTGAAAAGAAAATGTCGCTAAAAAAAATCATGCTTCACTCAAAATAATCTGGAAAATGTAAATACCTAGCCTACAGAAGTTCTGTCTTCAGCGAGAACTGGAAGAGCGCTGGAACGAAAGATTAATTCTTCATGATGATTTTAAAATAGATTCAACCCTTATACTTGCATTATGAGCTCATTACTGTCATGTGCTGAGCTGTTGTTGCCGCTTGTTTTTTTTGTTTTGTTTTTTTTATGTCACATGCTCTGTGTGAATACTGACAGGTGACATCCACACTGTTTTTTTTTTCAGCTTGTTTGTCCAGTTTGTCGACCACACTCACATGCTGAGCTGTGTGATAAGGAAAAATGTGACTATATTTTTGACCAAATATTTTATTATCAATACTGAGACATTATTGTGGCAATGACTATTGGTTCTTTCAGAAAATACAAACACAGTGAGATTTGTTAATAAATAATCACCAGTAGGCTAATAAGGGTATAAAGACTTATTAGTCGCTTTCACACTGTCCTCGTTTGGTCCGCTTTAAACGGACCAGAGTTCGTTTCCTCAGATAGTCCGCTTCGTTTG
>JAPQLA010202248.1:0-20385 GCA_029822935.1 Naso vlamingii | reverse complement strand
CATCATGACGTCATCATTCCACTCTGGCAGCACAGTGATAGTGCAAGGAAGAGTGGCACAGCTACATTATTTACACAAACTGTCAAATTATCACATAGATGTTAGGCTATATATTGACCAAGTATGCATTGTAGAAAGAGAAAGTAGACTGTTTTCACTTGGAATAACATAAAATCATCATTTAGTGATAAATATGTTACAGCCAGAGGCTGTACCGCTAACAGTGGGGCTATCTATGGCCTGCTGCAGCCGGAAAAAGGGACTCAGGTCGGCCGTAGCTTGCGCAGCGCATAGCTAGCCTACAGAAAGATGAGTGGCACTGAAAAATATTAAGAGTTTTAGCAGTCTGGTTTTAGGACTTTGATCAACTTAGTGGGAGGAAGGCAGAAAGTTCCAACTGACAGTAATTTATTTCAGGCAGAATGTACTGAGTTTGAACTGGTAACCAAAGAAAGGATAAAGAATGTTAATCTCGACCCGGGGTCTTGAACCTTTTTCAGCCCAGGGACCCTTTGGTTGATAGACAAACACAGCAGGGACCCCCAGATTAAAAAATAAATAAATTTTTTTAAAAAATTAGAAAAAGTGTTGCATTTTAAGACGAGCCAACTTTTTTTTTTTTTTAACCCATTTTATACTCAGTCATTATCATATTTGTAAAGCTTATTATTGCCCATCAATATTAGAGTTTACTTTTATTTGAGTTTACTCAATACAATTTTTGTCCAAATTTAAGAAGATTCCCAGATATGAATTATTTTGATAAAAAATTTTAATTATTTCGAGGGACCCTCTGCAGCACCTCCGCGGACCCCCTAGGGGTCACGATCCCCTGGTTGAAGACCACTGATCTAGACACAATGTTTCCTGATAAAGATAATGAGCAATAGGGTATTTAGAAAAAAAAAGTCAAACATTTACCATCAAACAATTCAAACAAATTAATTCGAATGATAATCAAATCTATGAAAAGAAAGAACTTTACAGGAACAACAAATAACCAACTGAAGCTCTCGTGAATGTGTTTGAACCAAAGGAAACTCACAGTTCATAGACACAGATCAGTTTGGTAATATGGTGACAAATTATAATGGTCAATTTCCTCATGTAATAAATCAGCTCAGAGAACTTCGAAGAATCTTATTTAGCATCTCAAGAGACAAGGGCAGGGACTTTAATTGTTTCTTTTTATACATTTGGTTATTGAACTGACTGCTTATCCGTTCGGTCATGTGCGTCTTGTCTTGTTTGTTTGCAGCCATGTGCCTGCCGGTGGTGTCCTGCTGGTTCTGAGTGGGCAGGTCGGGAGCCTTCTGCCAGGAAGGCCTGGTTTAAATCGAGTGCAAACTCCGCCCAGCCGGTACCTCACAGCCTCACCGACAGCCCCAAAACGAGCAGACCTAGACAGGTCAGAGGCGGAGGGGATCTTCCTCAAGATTTTTTAGTTCGGAGCCGGCAGGCCCAAATGTACACAAATGATGTTAAATGTGTCATCTGACGTCATTTGTGTAAATTTCAAACAGAATCCTAGCAGAGAGCTAGGTCCACAGAAGACTGGAAGAAGACAAACAACATTCACTGAATGGATTACTGCTGATTTAGGAACAATTCAAAACTGGTCGCTAATCAGCAAGTAATCCTTCAAGGGTTAGGCCATCTACATGCTGGTGGGCGGTACTCCTGATGTCTGATTTTTTTTTTAAAACAGTAAAGAGGAAGCAACCTTTCGTTTGAGTTTGTTATCCCGTTTTCACAGAAAACAAGCCTTGTTATCCCATGAATTCATCCCTTTATCAGAGATAACGAGCCCCTTTTCTGTGATCATGACATGATTATTTTATCTCTATCTAACAGAATAAGCAGAGTTAGTAGCAACCATGGCCACTCTCGGCTTCCGTAGCTCCCCGCCAGATTCCAATTTTACACATTTTACCCACTCACCTTAACCTAAAGCCGCCCAATAGAGCGGGAAAAGGTCCAATCTGGCAACCCTGTGTCAGGTGTAACTCATTTGGCGCACCTGAGCGCGAGCAGCACTCACCGCAAACGCGTTAAGGTCAGCTCCCGCCGGTAAGGTAAGATGAATGTGTTCTGCACGGACAGTAACCTTGAAAACGACACACACTCTGCCTTTTGTTAAAATCGTTAAAAACGTTTGTGGCGATGAGCTGCAAAACTCTTCAAGCTCAATCAGCGTTTAACGGTAATCTGGTAAATGTAACACCTTGTCCCGACAATCCCACAGGTTACGTTAACGTCATGACGGGCCTTTAAGCCGACAGGAAGTAACAATTTGACATAAGTTAGCCAGTTTGAACTGTGATGATTTTGGGATGGAGTTTGCTGCTGCTGGGCGACTTTCTGTTGAATTTCATGATTTTCTGCCACCACACACAAAATGAAACCACCTCGTTCCAGTGAGACAGAGATGAAGAGGGAGTCTCAAATCTTCATCTTGTTTCTGTCTTCAGACGGTCTCCGCCCTTCACGCGCAGACATCAGCCAGCTGTGCCGCCATGAGGACGTTTGTCAGGCGGAGTCAGGCCAGGCTGCTCCTGCACAACAAGTTTGTGGTGGTTCTGGGTGGATCAGGTGAGACACCTGTGTCAAAAAAAAAATAAAAGCATTTGATAATAACGTTGTTTTTTCGGGCAAAGCCTAAGTTATGGGAATTTTTTTCCTTATTTCAAAAGAATCTTAAGAATTTATCCTGAAACGTTTCTTGAAATGTTTTCATAGAGATGTTTGAGCAGAGAGAAGGTGCAGGTTTAGAGTATTGAGCTGCCACAGAATCTCATATTTCTCAGAGTACCACCTCACATCCTAACAGCTTCGTGCACCCTTGAATTTCTCTTCTGCTCTGTTGCCAGGGTCATATTTTCATTGAATTTGATTGACATGTTGGAGGTTTTTCTGCTACATGATGTGTTGTATTTGTTTTTTTTTTTTATTTCAGTACAGCGCTCCATGTACAAAGACCTGGTTCTGCTGCTTCAGAGGGATCAATACCTGACATTATCTCAGCTCAAGACCAAAGTAAATCTTTTACAAGCTTTTCAATCACGTGAAACAGTAGTAACAGACCGATGGTCACACTTTGTCTCAAGGCATGTCTCTTTGTTCACCTCCAGGCCTGGGCTCAGTCTAAGTTTAATTAATTGTTCTGTCATAATCAGTTAATAATAAACTCTTTCAAACAAGCCAACATGCTAGAACAGGCTTTAACGGTGTGATGTGTATAGTTATATTATTTCTGTAGGAGTCATGTTCTTAAAACATTGTGAAACCAAAAGTAGCTCTCTCTAGCAGCCCTGCTAAAAACAGAGAAGTCTTTCCTTTATGTTTCTAAAAAAATCAGTGTTTACATGAACAACTGAAACACTGTAGTTTGCATGCCAGGCCAGTAGTTGGCGGTGTAACTTTGTGGTGACATACAATCAGAGCTGCTTAAAGTTGTTTACTCCCTGTTGCTGCTAAGCCCAAAGCAGCCACAAATGAAAGAAATTCAGTCGTAGTTTAACTTCTGAAATTATTCTATGAACACTTAAATTTGCCTCAACAGACTGTCGTCATATTCGACCTGCTTTGGGTGCACTGTGGAGAGTTTAATCAGAGTTTGGTAATGACTAATGTGGAATGCAGTGACTTGCGTTAGCATTAGCATTAGCATCCTCACTGCATTCACAGGCTTTGTGGTTTGCCAGTTTCCACAGCTGAAAAGAAGGTTCTGGCTTAAAAAATTTGCTGTTTCAAAGGCGCCAGCAGGCCAGTGTCATGTAAAAAGAAGGCTGAACCACAACAAAAGTTTTCTGTTACTGACTGTTTACTGTTACTGACTGTTTACTGATGCCAAAACTCATGCTGTGTAAACTGCCTCTCATAGGTTAACTACAAATCTTAACAGTTCTGAGAATTATTGACAAAGCATTTAATGTTTCAGAGGTAATGAGAAGTCACTACAAGCATAAGAGGATATGAGTGTGTGCTTAACAGGATGTGTTTTGTTTTAATCAGTCCTGATGTTTACTCAGACTTATTCACTTGAATCTCTTTAGCTGCCGAGCTCAGGTGTACAAGGATTTTTGGCAGTTGCTAGAGTTAAAAAAAACAAAAACAAAAAACCCACAACAACAACAAACACAATTAAAAGTGAAACATACATACGACAAAATAAAGTAGTCATAGAAAACGTCGAGCAGTGTAAAACTAGCTGCAGTGTGCTGGACTATAACATAGCATGACTGTTGTAACCGCAGACATGCAGTGTTGAAGTACTGCAGAGTGTGTTGAGTGTCTTTGTTTCTGATGGTTTTGGAAGAAGAAATGAAGGAGATGAGTCCTGGTTTTGTAGCACTTTGAGTATCTGATGCAGTAACGAGGGAGGACTGTCGTAACGGGAGAAGCCAGCAGGGTTAAACTGATCGACTGTTAATTTGTTTGACAGAACGCCTTGCCCTGAGCGTTCCATTGGTTTGGAATTCTTTCGGTACACAGGCACTTGAATTTCAGTTCAGGGTTTTTTAAATTATCGGTCTGTCTATTATCCCCTTGGAACAAAGTTAAAAGTGGTAGTGGTTGAAATCTACCCCTATAAAATGGGACACCCCGTTAAGAGCGCGATGCGTCATCATGATTCGTAATAGCCTATACGATGATGCCTTGGATCTAAATGAACTGTAGCTTTCAGTTATGAAAGAGCATTAATTAGGCCCACAGTATTTTTCATTTTTATTCGTGTTTTTGTAAGAACAAACGTTAGGAGCTTCATTTCTTAACACCAACAGGTCTGTCTAAAACTGGCATTCGGGCTGCCCTCATAAGTTTTGAAGGCAGCCACTGATCAGATGTGCACATTTCACTAGATGCAGAGCCAAAGCAAGGCAGGGTTTGGCCCGACTGATACATCAGTTGTGATAATATCGACCAGATACATCTGTGTCAGTGTGTACGTTCTCCAGTATGCGTCAATATTAAAACTGTATTTTAAAGCCATAAAAAAATGTTTGAGCTAGTGATTTAAAATGATGTAATTAAGTAGTTTGTCCAGCAGGGGGCAGTCTGCCATCTAATAACAAAGTGTTTACTGTTTTGTGCCCTGATGCAGCGACGTCCACAGACTGACCCTAAGTGGTGCTGTAGCACCTGTCCCCCAGATTGTCTGTACATGTCACTGCCATCATGTTTTTTTAAGTTTGTTTAAATGCAAAATATTAAACATTAAATAACCACGTGCGGACTGATATTATATATAGGGCCTGACGGATACATCGGTTTGCCGATATTATGGACCGATATCGGCCTATTGCAGATATGAGGGCATTGATATATTTGTTCTCCAATGAGTGCTGACATTAAAAGAGTTTTTTAAGGCTGAAAAAAATGCTTGGACTAGTGATTTAAATTGATTTAATCATGTACTTTGTCCAGCAGAGGGCGCTTTGTGTTTTTAATTAATAATAAGTAAAGTGTTTGTCATTCAGTGCACTGATGTTTGGAAACAAGTTTATTAGATATCCTGACTCCATTAGGTATCTTTGTCAAATGCATTTGATAACCACATTCAGCTGGTTTTATATATATACACAATATTGGCTGATATGTCGGATAACGGAATTTTTCTGCTCCCTAATGTCAGTATCAGCATTGGCCCCATAAATTCCAATTTCATATTCAGTATATAATATCAGCTGATATTTCAGCTAATTTTCTTTCTCCCTTTATTGACATTGGCCCTAAAAATGCTGATCATTCAGGCCCTAATTATTGACGTGATGATGAGTTCTATGATTGTAGGTGCTCCAATGCTACACAAAATTTATTTTAATGCTACAATGTATTGTTTTCTGTTTTGTGTCTGTAAATACAGTGTACATTGGGCTCTACACACAGTCACACGGGTGACCCGCCTGAACACAGCCTGTGTAGACACAAAGCTCTGGAGCGGATGCTGCTCTGCTAACATGCTGCCTTTCACTGTGCAGCCTGTGGGCGAGGTGTAACACTTTGATTTACCTGCTGTCCAAAATGAGGCTCATCACACTGGCATTTAAAAAAATACAACAAAAAAAACTTAAAGAATGGCCTCCTTTTGTAAGCATATTTTTAATGTGGATAAATTAATAAAGATCCAGTCTGATGTCAACAAATTTAAATAATTCACTTACCCTGATGACGATTAATCTCTAACTTTTAACAGTTAATTGCTTTTTTAAATGCATGTTTAAAACTGCAGTATTTTGCCTTTCAGGGAAGCAGTTCTTTCAGATGAACACAAAGAATAAATTGTTTTTTTGGTCCCAGAAACACTGGGAAACTCTCTGTCACTCACTGAAACAGCAGAGAATTCAGTCAGTTTTCAAATGAAAACACCCAGATCATGCAGATCATGTTTCTGTTCACGTTGCTGTCTGTGGCATCAGGCCAGAAGTCAGCCAGAGAATATTTCACCACCACGAGCTGCGTGCTGTACTGCAATTTAATCCATTTAATACTTCTGACTTAATAGACTTTTGAATGTTTGTCTGCATAATCATCAAGATCTTTTATTCATGTCAGTCATGCTTGGCTGCACCATAAAGTAGGAACAGTAAACACCATTGAAACGGGCAAAAGAGACTCACATTAACCACACTGTCAATTCAGCCATGATGGAAGCACAAAAGGCCAAAGTCAATAAAAGCACGGCGCTCTGCGTCCGACACGCTTCTGGTTGAGTATGAAGTCGTGCAAAACCGCAGCACACACACACAATGTTTACGAGATGGACTGGTCAGGGTGCCTAGTCCACAAGCGTCCTCTGAAAAAGAACTTTAAAACATGAACATTGTTTGAAAACGACCTCATAAAACCTGAAGGTTCTCTGAAAACCTTGACAGAATTACCAACGTTCACTAAAACCTCAACTTCTCAGCCAGGAGATAAAACATGGAATAAAAATACTTGAAAGATTACGCTTGTGGCAAGTGCATGAACTGTTTTTTCAAACATCAGTAATCATAAATAATTGATACGATCATTTTCAACGTCGCATCAGGGTTTGAAGGGGATAACACACGTGTCTCATCCGGTCACATTTACACACATACACACACATTTGTAGCATCAGGTCTAAATGGGCTGGAGGGGACGTAGCAGCTTGCGATTAACCTCGATTAAAAAATAAATAGTGAGTTATGCTCTGACTTTAATCTTATTGCAAGTAATGCATAAACGCTGACAGCCTAAGAATAAGTTATAAAAATTTTAAAATGACGATGAATCAAATGTTTAGATATCCAGCCACAACTTTATGTTCTCACTGCTCTCAGCCGCATTTTTGGCCTCAGCAGGCAACTGTTTTTAATGAAAAGGCTCGAAAATCCCTCCGTTCACTCTCAGAAACTCTGTGAACAGAGTGCAGTGTGTAACAGCTTCAGCTCCAGATGTTCTCTCAGGAGTAGTGGAGACCGAAACAGGTAAAGCAGAGTGGATTCACACTTCAGCTTAGCAGGTGCAAAAAAACATGACTGAAAATGATGTTGCTCTGTAACGGCAAGATGTCTGAAGTAACAACAGTTCACTCACAAGTTCACCACATCAACTCAAACGGTAGACACAAACAAATCACAGTGACAGTATGCAGACGGTGGAAAAGTTGCAGCAGTGTGAACGCGACGCATGTAATCAATGAGTGCTGCTGCTTCAGTGATTTATAATTTCACCTCTCTCTCTCTCTCTCTCTCTCTCTCTCTCTCTCTCTCTCTCTCTCTCTCTCTCTCTCTGTCTGTCTCTGTCTGTCTGTCTGTCTGTCTGTCTGTCTGTGTCTCTCTCTCTCTCTCTCTCTCTCTCTCTCTCTCATATATTACTTCCATCACACACTCACTTGCCCTGTAGTTTGGGACATGAAATATTGTGTCACCGTTTCTGTTGTAAATTATGAAAAGAGTCAATCTGGTTTATTACTGCGTGTCGGTGTGATGCTGTCCAGAGAGCTGAAAGAAACCAGGAGAAGACTGATTGATCGACAGACAGATCGTGTCACTCAGCTCAGTTTCTTAGCCCACCTGCTTTTTGTGGCTGTGATTGTTGCAGAGTCACTGCAGTTGGTGTGAGCTGACAGGTTTTAGAGCGTCGCAGTCCGGCTCGTTGCAAGTTTCAAGTCGTCCTGTCACTGAATCTTTGGTCTGAACTGGGCTTAATATGATAAATCATTCTGACACTGTTTCATATGTAAAATCTGTGACTCAGCCTTTAAAATGTCCCATCATCAAATATATGTAGACTAATCTAGCAAGCCTTCTGTTGATTTTATATGGAATTGAATATTTATTTTTTACTTTGACTGTCTCAGATGTGTCACCTGTGAACTAGTGTAAGCGTTCAGAGGAAGCTTCATTCATGAGATCTGTATGATGCTGTTCTTACCTTCTGGCCTCAGAAGTTTTTTATTTGATTTTTTAAGTGAAAGTTTCTCTTTGCACCTCTCTGAACACATCTTATGAGGAAACTCTTAGCTATGAATTAATAATGCTCTTTTGTGATAAAATCAGATTATTTATGAATACAGCCACAGGACTCAAAAAATTAAAATGCAGAATTAAGTTGCCATTGGCAACTGATGTCCGACTGTTACATGAATTATTAAATGCACCTGTGTTGTGGAAAGAAACGCTGTGGTTTCCAGTGCCGGACGCTCGGCTTTAATGTGTCCCTGTCTGTGCTTCAGGGCGAGTTTTCCTTTGAGCAGGACATCCTGGTGGAGGGGGGGCGATTGGGTCCCATGACGAACGGCACCGAGTACCGAGAGGTGCGACAGTACCGCTCCGATCATCACCTGCTGCGTTTCTACTTCCTGACACGGATCTACTCTCCCTACATGGAGAGCATCCTGGAAGACTTCAGGCAGGGAATGAAACCTGACGTCATCATCATCAGCTCGTGTGTCTGGGACATCACCAGGTACGCTCGCTTCACACGCTTTCTGTTCCGTTCATAAACATGTTGGTCAGTAAGTACCAAACTTCAGTCAGGTGGGAACAGCTGGTTGTACATGGAGCCATTTCTGTTCAAAGATGGTCTGTGGATTGAATGTCCTTTTAGATTTCACCTCTTCCCTGAAGGATGTGTATGTTTTTTTGCTGAAGAAGACGGGACCCTAAAACCATAAAACAGTCAAATATATTTTTGATCGATAAGGTTGGGCCGGTGTAAAGACTTCTGAACCAGTTCTGTGTTAAGCCAAATATCAGACCGGACCGGTATACCGGACTTTCACCACTAGGTGTTGCACGTCTCAGCCAACTGAACTAAGTGACACAAAGTGTGTTGCGACAGCCAATCGACGTTAAGATTTTTGCAACCTCACAGACGTCCGGACATTAAGACCAAGACATTGTTGTGTGTGAATACAACAGAGCTGTGCAACAAACTTTATAACATTAACTTACACCATGGAATTATGTAATGAACACAGACACGTTTTTAGCTTTTTCAGTGTTTCTGGGACTTTCTCAGCTGATACATTGCAGAAATAATGACTGTATGAACCGTAGTTAGTGATAGGAAACCCTCCTCCTCCTGACGCTAACAGTTAAGCTTAAAGCTGTGTGTCTTGATAACGTTACAAGGCGCTAAACTGAATTGCACGCACGGTCTGGCTGTCATTCATTTTCATTTACAGCCTCATCAAACATCATCATATGTTAAACACGTTGTCTTGTTGCTGATGCGATACGAGTCAGATTTATGCGCGTTGTCTGGCCTTTGGTTGTTGGTTCATGTTGCGGCTGATGTTTGCTTGCAGTTTGCCAGGATCCCACATAACGACAAATCCAGGTTTAGATGATTTGCATAAAATTAAACCAGTTTAAGCCCATACACTGGACCGGTGAAACTGGACAACGACCCACGCCGTAATTAACTTTCATTAATTACAGCAGCTTATCATGAGGGGAGACATTTAGCAGCTTTATTTTACTCTTTTAATAAATTAAGTGTTAAATTAGGTCAATTTTTTTTATCAGTATGAGGCAGGCACATTGCTGTAGATTGTGTTCCAACTTTATATTTTTTACCTTCCTGCTCCTGAAAAGCTTTTAAAACAGCAGAACACTATTAGTTGTCACTTTATTGCTGCTTCAGCCTCCAAAACAAACTTAGAAGTCACTGGAATAAGCTGAAACAACTGTCTGCCTCTGCACATCCTGCTCTCCCTCTCATTTGTTTGGTTCGAATTTCATTAAAGTTGAGCCTTGTTCGCGCTCAGTCGGAGTGAGTGTGTGATTAATTATGTACAGAGTGCTTGTACAGAATGGAATTGCTAAAAGAGCCGCCAATAGAGAAAAATGAAGGAGTACCTCCATCCTGTTGTTGCACTATTTCCTCCCATCTTTACAGGAGGAAATAGTGAACTATATATCAAGCACCAGAGCCGAGCTTCAGAACGTACACGATGTAAATGACAGAGTGAAGCTTTTGAACTTTGTTTACAGCTTCTGCAACGTTCTTTATGGTATCACTTCATGTGGAAGTAGTACCGTTAATAAAAAAAGACGGTTTTACTCAGAACTGTACAGTTAACTTAATCACCTGAGTGAACAGGATTCATGCCAAATGTCTCTCTAGTCTCTTGACTTCCTACAAGCCCCAGCCTGCTTATTATCAACTCATACAGAGTGATAATACAAAGAATGTTTTAGGCCATCCAGAGTTTATTAGTGTGTACAAACACATGCATATGATCCCTGCTAAGTTAATAGGTGAATAAAACTGAAATCACTGTGACTCAACCCTGAAGGGGAAGAAGATGTCTCACACACACACACACACACAGTTTCTGGAGGGGATCTTCAACAGAAAACATTTCTGAATTTGTAAATCATCATATCTAGTCAATCAGTGCATTTACATGCACACTAGTTTTAAACTTGTATTCCGAATATGGCAATATTCCGAACTTGATACAGGTCATGTAAACAGCATATTCTGGTTGGATATTCCTAATCAAGCCTTTTTTCTGAATGAAGCTTTTTCCGATTAAAACATGTAGGATATGCTGGGGCTCTTACAGCAGCTTGCGACACACGGCTTCATGCCTTTTTACGGTGTGCGCTCAGCTGTGAAATCTAAACAAACAAGCCAACAGTCTGTTGAATGTAAGAAGAGATGCATGCTCAAAAGAAAAGTCCACATCTCTGGTCGGAAGGAGAAAAACGCCTACTTTTAAACATTATGAAGGACTTGGATATCAACAGGTTTCTGGATATGCATAAATACGGCAACGCGACCTCTAAAAGGAGGTGGTGACTCATTACGTTAATAGAAGCGAGCACAGCTGCATGTAAACAGGAATGATAGTGGAATGTTCATCTTCCTTTGTCTCGTAAACAACTGAGTCGGAATAATGTCTTTTTCGGAATAAGGGCAAAAAACAGAATGTTGAGTCCATGTAAACGTAGTGACTGATTAGGGACAGAGGTGTGGAAATTTCTTGATTGTAAGATGCATCGTGATGTGGATGTGGACTTGATGCAGAGTTAAGAAGACTGAAAAACTGATTGTCTGAAATCTTCTCTCAAAAATAAGGACCTAATTAAAACGATAAAAACACAATAACACAGTTTCACGGAAAGATCAGCGTTACTCCGACAGACGCAGGATGTCAGGAGAAGAGGAGCGTGCAGCTGGAAGTGCTTTAATGTCCGGCTGTTTGGCTGGCGGCTGGCGCTTAGGGTAAACCCTGAGATACACATCACGATTCACGGGTCACGATATGGTGCTGCATATTGCGAAAATAAAAACTGTGATTTTTTGCCACATCAATTTTGTTTTATTTTTTAGCACAGCCCTAGTGGGCAGTCACTGTCAGCTCACATAGAGACACAGACACTCTGCTCCAAAGAGCAGCGGTGAGAGCCAAATGATCCAAAGTCGAGGTACATTTAAGACAGAGTGAACGCAGACAATTTTGTCTGCAACAAGCCCGTAACGGTGGGAACACATGAAATCGTTAAAAACATCCAGCGAAAGTACCATTACATCACAGACGGAGAAATGTACAGTTTTCAACAGCCAAGCTCGTCGCTTCTCTCCCATTTTTCCATTAACCTCGGGTATTTTATGCTGGCAGGAGAACTCAGAGTTAATTTATACAAACAGTTAATAAATGTTAGTAACCATTAGTTAGCAGAATGTTTCTATGCGTTCATGAATTCTGTCTAAAATGGTGAAGGTAAAAGCAAAACGGCTGTCCTTTTCAATGCTAACTGTACAGATGACAGGAGGGCTGGATATGGGCAGAGCCCTCAATGTTGATCAATATGCTTCAGATAATTCATTAGAGTGCCTTCTGATATTTGTTTAATAATAATGCGTGCATGATTGGTATAAGTTTAGAACAAACTGACCCCAAAATGTATTTTAGCCTTTAATATTCTTTAACGAACAAAGACTGAAATATTAACAAACAGTACGATGTAAAGTGCAGACTAAACAACTAAGAGCTAACAACTAAAATTCCATGAATCAGTTAATAGCCTACAAACATGGCTGATTTCTTCACATGCAGGTGACATGAAAACTGAGGGTTCACTAAATTTGAGGGTTTCAGTTTTAGGCCTATTAAATGCGGCATTAACGTTACATAGCTTATATGCAAATTAGCCACGTGCTTGCTGCGTGATGACTGTGGATAAACGCTGAAAGGCTGGTCAGAGGTCATCATCCGTAGTGGATGGGAGTATTAATCATGTTTGTGAGTAAAAAAAACTATTGAATTAATGAAGTTGCAAACTGTTGTGCTGGAGAGCCGAACTTTTCACGGGGAGAGACGACATGTTGCAGGACAAAATACGACAGAGAGACGATGGAGAAATGAGGAATAACGTGAAGTAGGAAATAAGTGGTGGATCTTACGCTGTCAACATGATTTGAGCTGTTGACTGTTTTTCTAGCTCACTGTAACGTAATTGGAAAAGTCAACTGGTCACTCGTTAACTAGCAGGCAAACAACAGTAAGTTAACATCTGTGCATCCTGAGTTACACAAAACATGCTTCAAAATTAATTTACATTTTCCCTGATCCTGTTTCTGTCGACCCTGGGACAACAGGAGGTCCGAAAACTCGAGCCCTGATGACAGCGGATTTTTTGTGAATCGATTCAAGGATTTTCTGAATCAAATTGAATTGGAAAAAATTAATTGCAGTGCACTGATGAATTTATGATTTTTTACCCAGCCATAGATGACAGTAATCTGTTACAAGGCAGTTCATGGTGGATGTGCGTACATAAGCTGTATGCAGTGTTCTCCACGTGTTACATACATGGCGAAAGGCCTGCTGCTTTTTTAACAGGTCGTCTGTGGTGTCAGTGTGTGAAGGGCTGCATCGCACCAGGAATCAAATTCTAGGACAAAAAAAGTCACTTAATAAAAACAGAAGACTTTCCTTAAAATGCCAAATGATATCTGCTGGCTTTGTTTTCACTAATCTGTTCATGGTTTCATGTTTTGTGTGTCAGGTACGGCGTGGGCTGTGTGGAACAGTACAAAGAGAACCTCCACAAGTTCTTTGGCCAGATTAAAACCATTGTTCGCCATGACTGCCTCATCCTGTGGAATCTGGCCATGCCGCTTGGCAAGAAGATTAAGGGTGGATTCTTGGTGCCTGAAGTAAGTACCTGTCAGCTGTGGGCCTGCAGGTTTTCATTCCAAACAAACAGGAACTGATTATTACCAACCTCATCCAGAGAACAGAGAAATGAGCAGCTGCATATCAGCGTCATGGAAGAGGAAGAGCAGCCATGAGGGGGTTCTTAGAAATTCCAGCCGTTCTGAAACAGTCAGGCTTTGTTTTTGCATCTTTGATCTTCATGTGAGAGACCACAGCTTTCTTGGAACTGTTTGATTTGAGGTGTAGAATTTCTTTAGATGGCACTGGACACTGGCTTATTAGAATTAATGTACATCTTCCCCAAAAAAGCAGAACAAAGGAGGAGGCTGTGAGAAGCAGCAGTGTGTGTTTCAGTGAGTCAGTTTATCTCTGCCTTATTGAAAAAAGGCTTTGACATTGTTTTATATCCACACTGTTAAAACTGCTTTAATGCCATCACTTTGTGCCAAGTCTCAAAATACTTACAGCCAGCAGACTGTTGGAAACCCCTGTTTTTGTTGGGTGTCATGTTTGAAGTGTCCAACACACGGATTTTGCTTTTAAAAAAAATAAAACACTAAATTCATTGTGATTGCATTTAGCCAACAGATGCCTTCACTTTTTTCATATTTTTTTCTTTCTTGTTGGATATCAAATGTGGATCGATGAGACAAACTGCAAAAAAAAAAAGAAACAGATTTTTAATATTTTTGCAAAAAAACAAAACAAAAAGAGAGAAACATAACTTTGAGTAAGTGTTTAGATCCTTTGCTGTGACACTTTGGGCCCTATTTTGACGATCAACTACTGCGTCCGAAGTGCAGTAAGAAATCTCGTGTTTTTTGTTGGTGAATAGCGCAAACACTTTCTGATGCCAACAAGCTAGCAATGCACCTGAGCACACCTGTTCAGACCAACACTCCCACTGGCGCACAGATTAGGGCGGCGACGACGTGGATCCTGAGCGTGAAACTGACAGTGAGCTGGTTGTTGGGCTCTTAAAATTTAACTCTGCTGCCACCAGCTTTTCTTGATCATTGATTCTTGATCTTGACTGGTTGGAGTCCATGATTTAGAAGGTGCACACACCTTTTCTATGTACTGTAAGATTCTCACCCCTGAAAAAATGCTGATCAGAAACAAGAACGTGGTCAAAGCACCTGCCTACATAAGGCTGCAATCTAACAAAATGTAAA
This sequence comes from Naso vlamingii, assembly GCA_029822935.1. NCBI lineage: Eukaryota > Metazoa > Chordata > Actinopteri > Acanthuriformes > Acanthuridae > Naso > Naso vlamingii. The sequence continues at coordinate 5,562 of JAPQLA010202248.1, read as the reverse complement.
ATGTCTGAGGACTTTTCACCAGAGCAGCTCCTCTGAGCACGGTGATGGTGGTGGTGAGTTGGCCCATTGCTTTTGACCAAACTTAAACAATTTATTGGGTTAATTACTGGGAAATTTTTAACCAACAGTTGCAGTACAAGTACCTGCGCACTACATTCCCATCAACCTCAGCTGTATTTTGCATTTAGTTCTCATTGGTAAGCATACCGCACTAACTAGAAAGAGACCTTTAATCAGTGAGGTAAGGTTTAGTCGTGTTTCCCATACTGATGGCAAACACTGCGGGCAAATTCAACTTCCAGCAACTGATGAATATTTAAAAATGTCTTTAAAAAATTCATGAGGTGTTTTTGCAGAACAAACTCACCAAAAGGCTTGGCCTCTTTCAACCTGTTGCTCCAATGAACAATAAATAAGAAGGTATTTAGATCTGTGGTTTATTTGCTTTTGGCCAGCAAATAGATATATATTATTAAATTAGATTCATCAATCAAATATTACCCCAAGTTTTAAATGAATATCCACAAAATGGCCCCAAAAATGCTCAAAGATGTATTTTCATCCACTTAGTGAGAGTTGGTTTATAAAAATAAACAGCAGGCAGTTGTCAGTGTAAAACTAAAAGACATGATATAAGAAAATAGGGTTAGAGTTGTATGAAAATAATAACAAATATGACATTTCTGTATACTGTCGTCCCCCCCCCCAGCGACAGTCAGGGCCAGAGGCATTATGTTTTCAGGTTGTCTGTCTGTCCGTCTGTCCTTCCAGTCAGGCCAGTTTTGTGAACGCTTTGTGGGATTTACTTCAAAGTTTGCACAAATTTGAACTGCTTAGATTTTGGAGGTCAAAGGTCACTGTGACCTCACGATTGCGAAGTGCCCAGACTGCACAAGAGCTTTCCAGTAGGCAGTATCGTTTTTGTCCACTTGCACTGCTACAGTCAACCCAAAACGTAAGTTCTTTGTAGGATTCTTAATCTTAAAAGAGAGCTGTTAGGCCTTCCTGAGTTTTCTGGCCTGTAAATGTTGTCACAGTGTTGGATACTCGTGTTAAACGATGCCAGAGCGTCACATAATGAGGTTCATGCTTTGGGAAGTGAGCCCTGCAGGCTGTGTTTTACAGTGTTTTAACAGCGACATTAATGCGTGCTGGATTTCCTTATATGGGCATGCCAGCTCGTGCACACAGCTCTGTGCCTGCCCCCTCCCCCGCTCTGTTCAGACACTGCTTGTTCATCAGTGTGATTGCAGCTGGAACAACGCTTGGTTTTGTATCTTTATGTTGATTCACCTGTTACCATCATGAAATTCCAACAGGTGAGTCACTTGGGCCACACACTGTGTGATGACATCATCAAAGCCAACTTCTACAGCTGTCGGCTCGCAGACGCCTACGGGCTGGACGTCCTGGACCTGCACTTCCACTTCCGTCTCAGCCTGCAGCACCGCATGCCGGACGGCATCCACTGGGACGCGCTGGCTCATCGACGGATCAGCAGCCTGCTGCTGCAGCACGCTGCTGACGCCTGGGGAGTCGACCTGCATTACCCCGCCCCCCTTCTAGAACAAGGTCCATGCACACACAGCTGTTAATGTGATAAACTGACTGCTGACGTGTTATTGACTTGTGATTTCCAATGAGACATCATTCAGTCCAGTGACGGCTTCACCTCTGTTATGACGTGGCTTATTGACTCCAAATCTACTGAGCCTTTCAGCTGATCAATACTTCATGATAGTCTGTAGGAAGACCTTTTCCTGAACTGATCGATTTAGCATATGTAAGCATGCATGTCAGACAGACTTCATTCATGTATCATGGATAAACATTAATATATTAAGGCTGGACTTTCATTGGAAGTGTTCAATGTCTCTGGCTCTGTTCTGCTGCTACGCTAACCTGCGCAAGTGAGTAATTCTAAGGCCAGTGTAACTCTAAACTTCTTCCTCTCCCCAAGTGTTGAAATAGATGTGAAAATATGACTTAATCCTCTCTGGGTGAGAGTAATCCTGCTCATGTGGAGGGTTTAGTGTTTATGGATAATTCAACAGTTTATGCTGCACTCACATGGAATCAGACAGCAGGACACACCTTGTGAACAGCACAGCAAAAACCAGCAGTCCAATGGAATGGATGGATGGCAAAATGAAACACCCAGGACCATGTGTTACTATGGTTATGTTGTATTTAGTCTCGCGATACCAGACAATTGGAGATCTCCACCTACCGATCGTCTGGAGACGTCAAAATGCAAGATAGTTGGTGGGAGAACTGCCGCTAGCAAAGCAGCACCCCTTACATTTTGAAAAGGAGACGCCTTCCTGGAAATAGCGCTCCGCCTTTTCTCCTCTGTAGGGAAACAGACAGAGATGTCGCAATCACTTTGTAACACAGAGAGAACTTTTTATAACATTAAAATGGATGCCCAGAACAACGTTAGATTATTTGATGGCTCCACATCAGCTTTGCTGCGTTCATAATGTTGCATAAGCGCGCGACAGCTCCCACATAACATTACCACTTTGGGTAGTCTGTCTCTCAGTGTAACTCTGTATGTCCTCTAAAGCAAATGTATGATCGGACATATATAGCTGGACGGATGAATCATGTCCTAATAAAAGATTGTTTGTTTTAACCGATGAAAATGTTTCACCGCAAACACGACAAACATCCACAAACATCAACAAACTTTGAGGGAGTTTTCTTTAGTGAGCGTGACTGAGCCGTCACATAGCACACGTGTTGCTGGTCGCAGTGTTTACAAGCACGAGACTTCAGCAAGTCACCGCCCCCAATATGACGGAGCGCCCTAAAGACTGCAATGCAATGTTTCTGCAGTGCAAGGTTTTTTTTAAACTCTGTAATGGTCTCCACCCAATTCAGCAACGAAAGCTGGGGGCGTGTCATCAGTCTGTAGTTAAGCGTCTAGAGGCTGACCTGTGAGTCTGTGTCATATTGTTTATAAAGAATGTAAACAAAAATATTTAATGAAATTATTTTGTGGCTTTTACTTATGTAACTTTTTGAGTTATACATGTAGCTGTAAAATGCAGCTTCCTCTTGATTTTCTGTTGCAAACTTAAAATACATAAACAAAGTCCCTCCAAAACATTCTGCTCTGAGGGGCGGTCAGCTCTGTGCTGATTACCTTCCATGAGTCAGCTTTTCATCTGGCATCTCAGTAAGTTTTCAGGCTGTGGTAAATACAACTTCAGGTATTATTGCATCATCAGCTTCTCATTGTTGAGATTATTAGAAAACATTAACAGCAGTGCCGTCTGTTGTACCATCCGACTCTCATCCACTGAAATCAGATCCGGTTTGCCGTCGACTGTCTGCCTGATTCCATGTGAACGCAGCCTTACCTACGCCACCGTCTTCCTTCCTCACAACCTGTTCTCTCAAACCAGAAACGCTCTCAGCTTTCCTTTGAAGAAATATTGCTCTTTTTAGTTGGCAATATATACGTTTTCAAACCTTATCTGAGGATTAGATAAAGTCAATAACAACTGTTTACATCCTGAGTGCCGTTTTATGTTTATTCTGTAGTAAACCAGTTTTATTCTTGACAAAATGGGTTCAATAAGCATGCCCTTTTTTAAAAAGCAACCAATACAAAGAAAAAAAAAACGCCTAGTACTGATATAAAGAGACAAAACTACAAAATCCGTGTCACTGTCCAAATACTTTCAGACTTGACTTGTCTGGAATATCGTGAGGGATGACTCCTCGGATCATCTCACTTGTTCCACATCTCTGCTGCTCAGTTTTTGCACCACTGAACTTTCACATGTTCATTCATCTTTGTAAGGAGAGTTTTATGCACTGCAGCCATACTTCCATACCCCTTTGTAAATATTGATGGTCTGTTCCTGCTGACACAGTGAAATCACGTCCTGACTGCTGCTCTGCATTGCTGCTCCTTTATTTTCTCTGACATATTGCACTTTTGCAAGAGTGTCCAGGTCATCAGATGTGTGCGGTCAACCATCATTTTTATGTCCAGTTCTAAACTCAGATGTCACTTTACTCACTGTTTGTATGTAATTACTGGCCAGTGGACTAAAGATCTGCCATCCATGTCCCAACACTGAAACCTCTTTCAAGGTCTTTAGATCTTTTCCTCTTTCCCTCTTCAAAGTCAGAATCATCTGGGCCTCCTCAGCATTTTTTATAAATACCTCAGAGTATAATTGGATGTTGATTGCTTAATTGAGCCATGCAGGACACCTGTGAGGAAAAATCTGCATTCATTTATTAGTTCAGGTTTTGCTGAAAATTTTTTCATCTGTTTGCATATTTACTGATTATAATTAAGTGTTATGAGGTAACCATACACAGAGAGAGAGGTGCCGTCTTCTGCAACAGGCTCAGTACCAGTGCCAGATTATCACTGGTCAGATCAGTTGCTGGCTTTCACAAGGAGAAGCCCCCAATCCCCCCCCCCCCCCTGCAATTTTGACCCTTATCCTCCGTAATGCACCACTAGAGTCCTTTGGTAGCCATCCTCAGCCTCGCTAAAAAGCCTGCATTAGTTGAAAATCAATCAATCTTATTTACACACTGACTTTTAAACTTTTGTCCTTTTTTTTTTTTTTTGGAACAGTTTTGATTTTCTGTGTTGTTGGTTTTTTTGTTTGTTTGTTTTTTGCATCCATCCAAATCGTTTTAAACGGTTGCTCTGTGTGTGTTCCTTCCTCAAACATACTGCCAGCCGCTGTTCAGGGTCAATCCATTTGCAGAAGTTTGTGTTCTTCTTTTGAATGTGTGGCTCCAGCACAGCTCGCAGCTTTTCAAACTGAACCACTGACACCTGAAACACACCTGGAAGCCATCGCGATAATTCCTCAGCTCCTTTATCAGCAGGTGAAACTCTCCTTGCGCTTGTCTAGTTTTTAGGATCGGATGAACTCAGTATTTTGTTGTTCTTTTTTCAATTTCGCGATGAATAAAAAAATAAATGCATCAGACTTAGTGTGCAAGGTTTCCGTGCATACTTTTTTTTTCAGATTACAAATTTAAAATATGCATCCGGAAAACAAAAAAACAAACTCGGGGCCTGATTCACTTAGACTGAGCTGTAGCCGCTTTTAGCACCAAATATTATCATTTGACACCGCTGTCTGCTCCGCCTCAGCATCTGATTCACAAAGCACATAGCGCTGATCATACGCCCCAAAGTTTGACAGCTGAGTGCAGTTTGCCCTCTTTTTGCGTCATATTGAGTGAGCAAATACTTTCCCGGTGTTTTTTTTTTTTTTAATCAATTTTTAAATACCAGGACATGCTTGCGGTTCTCGGCAAAAAATACACCTGAAAATGACCTCGACGAGTGTCACGTTTTTTTGAATTCTGTATCTGTAGAATATTTTACAAACATGAAGAAACACACACACACATTTTTTTCAGTTTTTTCATCTCTTTTTCTTTTTCTCTGTCCCCCTGTGTGTGTGTGTGTGTGTGTGTGTGTGTGTGTGTGTGTGAGTGAAATCAGGTCATCAAAAATTGAAAATATTCAAATAAACACTGTGCGTATGTGTGAGTGTATTTTGTATGTCT